>JARJDU010015325.1:0-10426 GCA_030264695.1 Lissagria laeviuscula | reverse complement strand
AAATTCATATATAGATACAGAAATATAAAAGATTTTAGGATATTTTTAGTAATGGTGAGTTCATGAAAGAAATGGATGCTTTTAGCTAAATTGTTATAGTTTGACAGTTCTTTTAGCTATTTTTAAATGAGGTAGAGTATATATATTTTTATATTTAGATAAATAAATATTTATTCATATTCATTTTATTTATTAATCTTCTATTCCATTTGTAATCTTAATTTGCATTGAAGATATCGTGCAATCTAATGGTTTGTTTTGTTCGTGGCTTCTTACCGGTGCAATGTTTACATCGTCTAACGCATGGGAATGTTAAGGGAATGTAATCCGATTTATTATCTGCTTTAACTCGAAATGAAATAGAAGTTATGAGGGAATATATGACAAAAAAATATCTGTTAATTTTAAACGTATAATTTCTCTGTCTCATTGTGTAATTATAAATTAAATAATTAATTAATTAATTAAGCATTATCTAAAATCACTATAATATCTTGTTCAGAAAAAGTTATGATTATAAAAGGTAAACTATAGCGTGGGGTTTACTTCCACCGATTTTTATCTAAACTACCTGGTAAAGTGATCAATTAAATTTAATGATAATTGACATGCAACTGTTTTAACATTCAACATGTAGCGCATAATCCGCATCACACATATCACCTGCAACTTCTTTCGAATTCAATTTGTTAACCTAACAAAAATCCAAGAAAATAATACAAAGTCTTAGATGTTTTAATTGAAATTTCTTCTTATTGTGCATGACATATTATCACCTTGCAAACACTAACACAACCCGAATAAATAAATGAGGTAGTAACGGCGGAACATTTACTCAAAGCATATTTCATACATATCAACTCAACAAAACGTGTGACAATTCATACGGAACGAACATAAAACGTAAAATGTGAAATGTTCCAAACGTTTGATGTTACTCTCTCCGTGATATACATCCCCAGCGCATGCTGCACGCCTCACAGGACACAATAAAATTCTATTTCCACCTGACGTAACAATATATGCCGCATTTCCGACGACTTTTCCCGACTTTGCGAGAAGCATTTATATTTCTGTCTATTTGATTTTATGCAATTTCTACTTAAATATAGAGTTCATTTTTCATTCGTTTTTCTTTGTCATATTCCTTCGACAGACAGTAATTGCAATTTGCAATTAAACTAAATTGGATGTAGTCGTACTGCTAGCAATACGAGAAAGATGAAACAGTCAGTCCGTTTGTGGATAGAAATATCAAGTTTTTGCCACACCCCCATAATCCTATTAGTAATTATAGAAAGTTAGTTAATTTAATTCAGTTTAATGAAGTCACTGTTGACAAAATTGCCTTTACTTTGATCCCGCTGAGTACCGTAGACATCTTTTCATATTATGGATAAAAATTCAAGGAAAAGTTTGATTTGGCAGGAAATTTTCGGTCTGGCAAAAACGATTCCTTTAAAATGCAAGAAGAACTCAATTGAGGGAATTTTTTCAATTTTGATATTGCTTTATATCATCGCTTAGCAACCATCACAACGAGTTAAAGGCTTCCATGAAATAGAAAGCTAGAGTTATAATGAAAGGCGAAGCTGGAAAAGTGAAGCAACAAACGTACAGCCAGAACGTTTTCGACAACGGGGTAGTCAAGGGGTAGAAGGAAGCAAACCGTGAAAACGGTATCAAATGAACGACGAATCTTTTCGAGTGTGATGAATTCGCAAGCCCCCGAAGCTTCAATACAATTATGTAATACGCTGATGATAATAAGACGCGAAAACTGATAAATTTAATTAGAAAGCGAGAAGAGACTTAGCTTTTGTGACGCATGCAGTGTGAACGGATTAATTGGAGGGTGGCGATCGGGCTGGGGTGGCAAAAAAGACGGCGTAATGAGCTAAATTGCCCGCCGGCGCTAAAAAATAATTTCATTCCGGAAGAACGAAAGCTGGTACAGACATCCGGCAAGTCAAACCATGCAGAAACCAGAAACAGGGCGGGAAGAGAAATAGAAATTTCAGCAATTTACACACCGCTCTTAAATGAATGCAGGATGAAGACAGCGGCATGGCGGACTAAATACGTGTTAAAGACTTGTGCCTCGATTGAAACATGTTTGTAGGGTGCTAGGAGGCCAATTCGGGAGCTGCAATGCGTGAAACATGCTATGATGCAAATAGGGGCTGTCGCCTTTTTGACTTTAATCTAAAAGTGTCAACTTCAGATTTTATTGATTCCGAATGAACATTTTAAAATGGTGGTATTTTATTTTACTTTAATAAATAAATTTAAAAAAGTACTAACTCAGGAAGTAAACTTGTTGCATTGTTCTGCGTTCAACACTCCACAACACGATTGATTAAGGACAAAACTCCAAACAATCAAACAATTGACCTCAATCTTCTAGTCTTTAAGACTTTTACGACTTTCTTAGTTTTACCAAAAGCTTCCCCTTTCTTTCCTTCAATTTACCGAGTCCGTTACTTTCTTTTCTTGTAGACAATTTTCGTTGTCGTTTATTCAAAGATGGGGTAGAGATAATGAAACACAAACAAATATAAATTCGACTGGGAAAACAATGAAAACAGCACTCTGTCGCAATAGATATTTATTTGCCTTTGTGGATTCGGGTTTCCTGCTGCAAACCCTAATAAGAATATTACTCTTGCTATTCTTCGTCTCCCTTATTCGTAAACGCACACACATTTTTATTCGTTTGCGTCTTCATATTTGGTGTTTAGAGGAACAATGTATTCGTGCGTGCATTAGTCTCTAGACACACAAATATTTGCCTACTGTATTTGTGCTTCAAACAATCGTTTTACTTGTGACTGGCACTTTTTTAACATAATATTTTCCGCTTTCTTTTCGCAGGGCTGAAAGCTGAGCTGTATTATGTACGCGAGGGTGTTGTCAACACGTACGCTCTAAACTTCGTGGTCATGATACCTGCTAACATATCCGACCTGCAGTTTTCGTGGCAAAGTTTAACCAAGCATCCGGTAAGTGTTCTGTTCACATTGAAATAAGGCATTTTTGTAAATCAATTTTCTATTTTCACCTTGATATGGATTTTTGTATTGATACCAGATGTGTTTAGTCATTGTCTATACTCGTTATCAATGGATGTCATCCCCATATAGGGGAAACAGTCTTTTGAGCGACGCGCCATGCAATGCAATAATCTAAATACGTAGGAAGCCACTCGCACGCATAAAGAGTCGAGGTCGGGAAGATTAAAGAGCAAAAAAGTGTCAAGCCACCCTCATATTACTCAGCTATGCACATAGCAACCGGCAGACAATCCTCTAGAGGCGTCGAGGGGTACTTTAATTAGGATCTTTGAAGCCGCCACTGGCACTCCATCAACGCCGTGAGAAAGGAATTGATTTAAATCGTAGTAATTTTTCACAAAGAGATGTGGAAATAAGATCATAAGTCATCCACATTTGTTGTTATATCCGACTCCTGACATATTTAACACAATAGATATTTTATAAATTACTGAAGTCTGCTTTATCTTAGCTAATAAGATTCAACGTCTAATGATGCAAGACGATGATTGCTAAGAAAGCAAATGACAATGACAAAAATCAAATCGTTTCTCGTTGCTCTTCCTCTTCTTTGGAACTTTGAAGGAAGGTAGAGATGCCTGGCGGTTTCAGCTCGAATGGGATGAGAACAGAAGCTTTCGGATTTGAATTTTCAATTAGTGCAGTCGAAGGTAAGCAGTGAACGCGACACGCAATGAACAAACGAGCTGAGTCGCAATTAGAACTTTGCGAATGGTGAATGCGTTGTAAAGTTAGTTACGATATTAATTTCAACTTTAACTTCGAGTGACTAAAAGTCGAAATTTCAAATTCTAATCAACTAAAAGTAGCTGTGGTGTCTACAAGCGGGTTGAAATAACTCAAGTCTATCAATTCATAAAATAAGTTTTAAATAATTTATTTTCTTTTTCTCGGACTTGTAATTAATTTAATTCATATCGGACAGGTCTTGGCTCTGAAATAATTGAAAATGTTCAAGGATTGATATGATGTAATTTAATAAATTGGACCAATGGAAATCAATGAACAGCACGATATCAAAACTTAATGAAGGAACAAAGAGTAAACAAGTACCCCTGTGGTTAGAATGTCTGTCTGGGCAGACTGGACGAAGCGGTTCCTAAGAATTAGTTGTGTTTTCTTTGTATTACGGCAAATGCACTCAACGTAATTTCACTTGCTCGTAATTCCTACTTGTACTAACACGATGCTATATAATGTTTCATGTCACAAGTTACGCCTATCCTGTCAGTCAAATTCTAATTACCCGTCAGCTGGTGGTTAATAACTTCTTTCAACTCAATTTGTCTAGGGATATACAATTTTCACATTAAACTAATCGATTTATTACTTCACACATTGTACAAATTTCTAAATATGATATTATGCTTTATTAAAATCATAATACAATATTGGAGAGATTTGGAAACTTTTTACCCTATTCTATAATATGTCTACATGACTAGTTTTCATTCAAGCTATAAAGAGAAAAGTTCCACATGGCACCGATCCAATAGACTGGACTAAATGCAACGGAGCCAACACATGCTAGCTTACCCAAGGTCCACATCACTTCTGTATCCAGTCGTGCACACGCTGATGCTGATGATCTGATGGAGTAGAAGCGATGAAAACCAACGATAGTTCCAATACGCTATGTATCCTCAATAAACATTCCACTTCCTCCATCTCTCTATCTAACTATCTCCTTTGTATCTCTGGTAATAATAAAGTGCGGCTTTCTTTTACCAAACCAAATTAAAAGAAAGGCGGAAAGAAAATTCAATGAATTCTCCAAATTAACGTCCAACAACGCTCGAAAACATTGGACAAAACAAAAGAGACGTCTGTCGTCTTCCACCTCACTGCCAGGGTGGAAAAGGACATGGATGGTGAGAAGATAATGAAATTGGATACGAGATACAAATTGATATACCTTCGCCTTAACAAAATAGAAAAGCATGGAAGTAGCGGAAAGGATCTAAACAAAAAGATCTCTCCCGCTTTATCGTATATCTACATTTGGAATGTGAAAGGTGAGCAAAGCCAATGGGAGGACACACTGGAATGCAATAACGTCCGCTTTCTGTACACCTCTCAAAATATAAATATTTCCATTGTTATTGACGCCACTAGCATTGCTGCTTGTACTCCCTCTGCCAAATTTGATACTGATACTACTCAGTACTCTATTTGGTATCTTTAGAAAAAAGAGAAGAGGATTCATCCAGTTTCTACCACAACCGGACAGCGCAATCCTACACCAACATGAGAGGAATTAGGAAAGAGGAAAGGAGAGGATGAGGGGAGTAGCGATGCGATGACACAAAGACAAATCTCGACACTTCAGTGACAACGAAAACAAGTTTAATTGAATGCCGAACATTCCAGGGTGTCACGTGCAATCGATTTTACCACTTGTATAGTAAAGGATACTCAAGTCAAGTCAACTCAAGCTGACTACATACTTTCCCCCCCCCGAACTCAGAACTGACTTCATCCACCCCGATCAATATGCTAACAATAATGCGATTTCTATTTGAAATTGATTGCCGTTATCCTTGCAATTGGAAATTTGGGCATTAATATGCATGTAGTGCTTGGAAATTATCCATCACCAGGAAAACGATTACAACTTAGGAATGAAATGATTCGTAGCGTTGTGTACTTTATTTTGATGAAAGTCATTTCAGTTTCTTTTGAATTGTATGCTGCCTAAACAAATATTGAGGTTATGTGGAGAAGCAGGACAAATGTTTGAATTTAATCTCGTATTTTCCAAATTTTAATTATTCGAAAACTCTTGGAGGGGAAGCTGAAGTATGTAAAGTGATGGCAGCAATTTCCGCTTCGCACATGCAGATGTATGGCCCCAATGGGGGAACTTGTCCTGTTGTCCTGTAGAAGGAGGCTTCGTATTTAAACAGCTTACAGCTTGTGTGAAGGTTGAAGCCATTGGCGTGACCGAACATACAAGAAGTCCCTAGATAGGGAGTGAGTCAAAGCGATAAGAAATTGAAATTGTTAAGGGACAGGTAACTTTTATTCTGAAAAACAATTTTCGTCTAAACATTTACTTAAAACTCGCAAGTATAATTCACAAACACGAATGGTAAATATTTTTACCAGATCGAGCGTGAACTCTCAATCTTGTTTCAGTCAATCGCCCAAAAAATAGCTTCATTCGCTCCTGCAAATTGCCAATCTGATTTTTATTCAATAACTCAATGCGCAAACAAGTCCCATTTGAATTCTTAAATAAATATAGAAACGAAATTGCAAACGTGATGTGAAGTCTGAAGTAAAATATGCGCGGTAGCAATACAAATTGCCTTGTTTACATCCAGTTAAACGATGTTGTTAGTTGTTGGTCAAACTTGGTTAAACTTTGGTTAAACCGCATTAAGCAACATTTGCTCTCCTGTACGCGACACTTTCTACTGCGGTTATGGTGACCTATTTATGTGAGGTCGCGATCGTAATCGCTTTGGTCCTCCTGCATTACCCAAACAGTTATTTGTCATTTAGCGGGGGTGAAGTCGCCGCGTCGCATTAATTAAATCGCTATATAGTTTATACAGTGCTTTGCCGTACCACCCAGGTCCTACGAACTAATCTCGCTTCGTCGTGGGGACAGGATATAAGCAGCAAATAGGGCATTGGAGGGACGTTGGGATAGCTTTGTTGTATCTAGTCCTAAAACAAACACAACAGCCGATTATGCAGGAATAGAAAACGCAATATTAGTTAGGAGTATATTGTATAGTTTACCATATGTTGCATGATATAACATAACCCTAGAATATATTATTATAAACAGGGTGTTGTTATGTTTTCCGAATTCATTGATTTAATTCACATTTACGAATATACGTGAAACACAAACAAAATTGCGATTACTCTTCCTACAAAGTATTACTCATCCATCTCTAATGCAATTGAAATTCGTGTACAGAGTTGAACCCGACCCACCACCACCAGTCATCATCCCTTGAAATCCGATCGATCACGCTAACATCACGAATCGACTTCAATCATACCTCGTTCATAACGAATAACGCTCGTATTACGACAACAAAACCAACGAGATTTCATACACATGTGCATGATGTACATGGAAAGCTATGCATCGCTATGCTTAGAGTACTCTCAACCCTCAGCTATAAATATTTCAATAGGCATGTATCACGGAAACCCGGCGGAAAAACAGATAAATGCATTTTATAAGTTGTTCGCTTTACGACACTGCATGTCCGCTTGGTTTCTACAAGTTCGACGCCGCATGTACGAGTATTTTCATCCGTGCTTTGCAAATATTTGCAGATATTGGATGTTTGCCTTCTCTGGGCGGGAGATATGTTGACATTGGTCAAGAAAAAGTATAAAATATCTAAATTGGATGAAGCCAACAACACCAAAGTCAAAGTTAATTGAAAAATATCTCGTGCAAAAAATCTGAAATTATGTCACTTGCATATTAAGGGAAAAAACATTTTCTAGTATTAAAAGTTTCCTAATTAACTAACAAATTCCGGTCAAAAGCAGAATCTGCAGAATTGCAATATAAAACTCGTTACATGTATGCTGCATTCTAACACTCTTAACATCTCATAATGCAAAAACTAAAATGCGACGCGAACTAATATCACTTTAGCATATTGCGGACCAGTCCTCGGAAAGTATTTCCGCCCTTGCAAAATTTGTCATCACGTTCGTTTTTATCCTCATTTAGCGCTTTTTGAACTCCATAATTGCCCTATTCAAACCAATCTGTCTGCCTATAGCCAGCCAAGCATTTTCACCAACATTTACACACAAACACATATCTATCTCTAAATATCCATTCATTTCCACCATCCCTGGTGTAGTGTAATTCACTAAGTGTGTCTATGACGGGGATTTCGAAGAGGCTTTCGAGGGTAGTTTATTAAGCGCGTAATACGCGTGCATACAAACGACAATAAGATTAGACGCATAGTACAGATAATATGCGCGATACGCGAACGTCGGTTATTAATCTTGTCTGAGGAACTAGGATATGAGCAATGAAAACCAGCAGTAAATTTAGTTGTAATGTAGTGGATGGTGGTGGTCTCTCGCTGGTAATTTATTGCGATGTGTTATAATAGCGACATTATCTTCTGTATTTAATATGCATGGGGCATACGCCGGATGATAAATTAACTTCACAGCGCGCGTCACTTTGCGGATGATTGAAACATGCACTCTGTGGTTAATAAGATTAATCTAATTTGGAAGTGTTACTAGATATGAAAGGTAAAATCTGCGTTCACATCCCATTGATTAATGTGTATAATATAGTTTTTATTGAAATTAGAAATAAATGTAAATAAACATGTGTTTGTATTGAAGCTAGGAGAGGTCGTGACATTTACATGCACGAACAAAAATCCAATCCAAGCGAGTGTACCTGCAATGTTTACATCCAGTGCGTATAAACAACGTAGCAGCGAATTTTCCAATTGCTTGTCCGACGGACAAATGTAATGATTTAATATATCATAGCTCATAAAATCTTAGTACTTTCGTAGATCATAGTTTGTCTTCGCAAATCGGTATCGTCTTTCTCAGAAACATGAGACATGAAAACGAAATAATATGAACCTTATTCCCTCTTCGAGGGTAGAAAAGTGGCCTCATAGTTATATAGCCAAGTGGGGAAGCATGCAAGCAAACGACGATTAAATTACATCTTGTGCAGGAATATCAGCAGCTTTATTGCCACTTGAGACGATTCACAACGAGATGACGACAACAATGACAACTTTGTGCAACTCGACATTCTCGCTTCGCTAAAATTCCTAGTCCACCTCACCGACTGATAATTTATCGCACCACGTATAAGAGTTCATAATTCTATTGATTTTGGTAAATGCTTAATGACCGGAAATATTGGAAGAGCTGCCGGGCATTTGTGCTGCACATATGTCCGCCGCACTAGTCTAGAAATATACAGAATGTTGATATTCTGTGTGTTCATATTTTTTATCGATTAATTAAATATAATGAGGCAGAAGTGATGAGCCCCCTGTAGTAGTGACTAAGTACTCTATTGGCTTCTAGGCAAATGGAAATTGCCGAATGATAGCTTCATGGAAAAACGATAGCAAGGGTTGGTTTGACATACGCGGCGAACCCCAAAGGAAAATTACGTCTCCATCTTTTTGCTAATCACTACCCGATCGAATCAATCATCCACATGCACACTTATAACCCGATGTTTTTATCCTTAAAATCAAAACAGCTCCGGAACTAATTATCTCACAGCATTCTTATTTGCACCGTTAGAAAGCTTATCAAATTCTCTTTAAGATACATTATATCAGGATTCTCCTAACTTATCAGACAGGGCTCATAATAGGGAGTGAAATATTGATTTCTATAAAATTAGGTGCTTTTTATTATTTAAATGAAAATAGTTCCGGAAAAAATTATTCCACCGAATTCGAATTAGCACCGTCAGAAAGCTTATTAAATTCTCGTTAAGATACGTTATATCAAGATTCTCCTAACCTTTCAGAAAGGGCTCCAAATAGGAAGTGAAATATTTCTTTTAATTAAATTAGGTGCTTTTTATCATTGAAATAAAAATCGTTCCGGAACAAATTATCCCACCGAATTCAAATTAGCACCGTTAGAAAGTTTATTAAATTCTCTTTAAGATACATTATATCACGATTCTCCTAACTCATCAGAAAGGGCTCATAATAGGGAGTGAAATATTGATTTCTATGAAATTAGGTGCTTTTTATCATTGAAATAAAAATTGTTCCGGAACAAATTATCCCACCGAATTCAAATTAGCACCGTAAGAAAGCTTATTAAATTCTCTTTAAGATACGTTATATCAAGATTCTCCTAACCTTTCAGAAAGGGCTCAAAATAGAAAGTGAAATATTTATTTTAATTAAATTAGGTGCTTTTTATTATTTAAATAGAAATAGCTCAGGAACTAATGATCTTACAGAATTCTAATTAGCACCGTTAGAAAGCTTATTAAATTCTCTTTAAGAAACTTTATAGCAGGATTTTCCTAACCCATTGGAAAAGGTCAAAAATACGAGCTAAAGTTGAAGGTTTTATATTTGCAAATCATGATTTTTACTATTCAATCGCCAATAACTTTTGTACTAATTAAGCCACATTGATAAGCCTTATATCGTTGGAAAGCTCTTTAAATCCCTCATATAACTGTAGTAACTGCAGCTCTATCAACCCTTTACAAAGGAATGAAATTTGCTGCTGAACATAAAAATTCAATTTTTTTAATTGTTTTTTACCTTTTTTTTTATTGGACAAGATACAATTTTCCCTGCTTATTTATTAAATCGGTGATCTTTTTTTCTAACTTT
>JARJDU010015236.1:0-13488 GCA_030264695.1 Lissagria laeviuscula | reverse complement strand
CTTTGTAAGCAGGTGATTGCAGGTTCGAATCCTGCAGCCGGCCAAATAAACAAAAAGAAATAAAATAAATACTTTTTTGAATTCCATTTCAATTATTTTAATAAAAATTTGACACCCTTTCCCCTTGGTTCTCTTAGGAGAAGGCTTCCGGCCCAACCGTGGCTTTGTAGGTCCGGCTCCAACCAAGGCTTGGTTCGGACTACGCCTCACCTCCAGGACTCGCAGCCACAATAAGCAAAAAGGAGTAGGAGAAGTCATTAGTAATCTAATTACTAATGACCATTACTATCAATGGTGCTCACCTCATCATCGAAACTCGGTGAGTACCATTGATCGTCATCCAATGCGGCTGTTGGTGTATGGTTTCTCGTACATGCTGTGGCATATGGACTTGATGTTCAGGCGTATTGTATCCTGAACAGCCAAGTCCTTATGCCTTTTTGCATGCACGAGATCCCATACACCATGCGGCCGTATTGGATGACGTTCATTTGCAACCAATGCAATTCTATTTTAAAGTCCGACTATATTAAAAAGTAATTTTTACAGGCAGCAGGATTCGAACCTGTAACACCCGCATACAAAGCATTCACTCTAGCAACTGAGCCATCGGCTCTTCTTACTAAAGCAAAATTGAAACTATTATTTAAGTAATAACCGAGTCGGACTTAGAAAAAAATTTACTCGAGCGTATAAGCATGCCAATTAAATACATGCATATGCGCTCCAGATACTAATTATATAATGTTATTAATTAAATAATCTAATAATAGCAACATGATATTGCAGGCCTCTGGTGTCGGCCAGAGTCGTCCTTCTCTAATGGCAATGACATCAATAATCCAATTGGAGGGCCCTTTATTGTTCACAAAGACAATTTCCATGTGATATGTCCCATGATGAATGCTGGGCCCAGCCCTGTTGAAGTTCCACATCGTTTTCTAATGTCGATATTGACTTTGACACCGATCGTAGAAGTCCCACCACGCTCTGCTGCCTTATGTAGCATGTTTGCTGTGAAAGGATCTTGGCTGCCACTGAGACCTAAGATGTGTGCTGGCTGACCATCAACACTGTTGGTTAGTTCCTGTATGCCGATTGTCGCTGCTCCCAAATTGCTAGGTGGATCTTCCGTTATTGCTCTTGATTAATTATTGACATTCCAGAGCATATGAATGATGCCTAGTTAAAAAGTACTAAAAACATATAAATGACTTATTTCTATGCATTACAATCAGCATTGTGTTACAAAAACTAAGTCTTTCCAACTAACATTAACTTTTTAGACGTTTATTGATTAATATAAAATAATTACAATGATGATTTGAAACAAATGATATAATTAACAAAATAACAACGGCTTTAACATATATTCTCATACACTCTCAACTGTGGTGAACAACCCCAAAAACAGACCCACTTCTCTCCTTCGCTATTTAAGCTAGAGTTTCTTGTTATGCATTCATCACTAAACTTACCCTCGCAAATTCCTCCTCTACTTCACTTGTTGATCCAAACGCACATACGTAAAAGATTCGGCATTCTATCTAAAATAAGTTGCAATGCTGCAGAGAAACTAACCCCGAGGAAATTCTTATTGCTAATGTTTATGAATTCGCTGAGAATGTCCCATTATTATTATTAAACCAAACAAAACCGCGAGAGCAGTAACAGTTCACAAAATGGTTGTTTCTAATTGCGGTAAGTTTAGTTGCCTATATCAAGTCAAGCAAGTTAAATCTGGTTTTCTGATTAGAACAACCATAATTAAAAAGAGTTACCGTTATGAATATCCTAAATCAAAATATAAAAATAAAGCAACTTGATTACTATGCACATTTTTATATATAAACATAATTTTACATATTTAACATTACAATTTTCATATTTACATTTCAGGGTTGGCAACCTGTGATGATCCTCGGAATGAGTGGTGGACTACAAGTTTTTCACCGCGTATTTATGATGGTTCTGGATGTTTCTTAGAATAAATTGCATGTTAGATTCATATAGTATATATTATTTATGATTCATATCTGACAAATCTTTGTGATTTATCTTTGCAGTTACTTGCCTCAATGGTAAAATCTATTTTACGTGTGCCATCGACATAACGCGTGAATAATTCGGAAATCCTAAATGCTTCGTTGGTGACAGCACAGCTTCTTACTGCCCGTGTTTTGCATTATAATCGCTTTTATATCAAACATGCCGGATAATTACGTGAATTTCAGTATCTACTGTTAGAATTTCCAACAACGCGTTGTCCGATAATAAACTGTATAAGCATAGTCTTATTTCGTGTAAGTGCTACTACATTCAATCAATATTTTCAAGCTAGTCTCTATTATCATCTATTTCTCTATAAACTACTTTGTTTCCAACATTTTTATAAGTTATCGTGCTTAATTACGCCGAATAAATGGAACCTCTTAATAATTCTTCAGGTAGTAATAGGATTAGCACAAAAATTATATAGACAAATGCAAGCTAACTAATCACTCTTATAATTGTAGCATCATCATCAGAAACCGATCCTAATGAGAAGGGGCCAAGTCTCAATGACATTATTATAATCGATTCAGAAACACATACATTAGATTTAAACCATGGACGTATTGGAAAATTGCAAAATTTAGAACCGCTTTGCAAAATTGAATGCTTATATTTACGATGGAATCTTATCAAGAGGATTGAGAATTTGCATACATTAACTACACTTGTAGAATTAGAGCTTTATGATAACCAAATTACAGTAATTGAGAATTTGGATGCTCTTATAAACTTAAAGTAAGGATACTTGACATGTTAGTCTGTCTACCTTCCTGAAAATCCCATTCCTTGATCTTCAATTAATGTTGGTACTTCATGTAATTTCAGTAAAGTCTGTGCGATGTTTGTTTACCTTTTAACTTTGTTGGATTTCTTTTAGGATTTTGGATTTGTCATTCAATAGAATTAAAGAAATTGCTGGATTAGAGAAGCTTATTAATCTGGAGCAACTTTTTTTGTCTTCTAATAAAATTAGTAAGATTGAAAACCTTGAAAGTTTGCTGAATCTTAATATGTTGGAACTTGGTGATAACAAGATTCATGTTAGTATTAATATTTATGTTGTTGCACCTACATTCATTGAATGTTTTAAAAACTTCTTGTTTCAAATTTCCCAAGAGCTGTTTTACGAAAATATTAAAAATTTATTTTATATTTTAGGACATTGAAAATTTGAACATGTTAATAAACCTGAAAAAGCTATATCTTGGAAAGAACAAAATAAATCAAATTAAGAACATCAGAGAATTGACGAATCTTCAATGCCTTAGTCTACAAAGCAATCGTATCACCAAAATTGAGAATCTTGAAAGCCTCACCATGCTCACTGAGTTGTACCTTTCTGAAAATGGCATTGAAACAATTGAGCGGCTTGACTACAATGTTCAACTTGATACGTTGGATCTTGCGAAGAACAAGCTATCGACGATTGCCAATATCACGCATTTAAATGAATTGGAAGAGCTTTGGGTACGCAAAACATTCTAATCTAGATATATACATAAAATATACAATTATATGTATATTATTTTCAGTTAAATGATAATTCCATCAATGACTGGAAAACAATTGAAAAAATGGGTTCATTGAAAGTGAAAACCATTTATCTGGAAGGCAATCCAATGGCCCAGGACCCAGGATATCGAAGAAAATTGAAACTGATGATTCCCTCGTTGGTACAAATCGATGCCACTCTTTGTGGCTAACCTTTTTGAGCAGAAATTATGAAGCCCGGCCATTATACCTGTTTAAAAACACATCAAGTATCTTTAATTATGTTATAAAGTATTTAAATAATTCTTTAGATTATATATTATGTAAAACAAATGAATTAATATGCATGAAGTAATAAAGCCATTATTCAGATATATAAGAGTAAGGATATAACACTTTTAACTATATTGGCAAGACATCAAGAAAGATATTTGACCAAAATATATTTAAAGTACAACGAGACTAGATTAAAAACGTAAAGCGCAGCAAACGTTAAAAAATTGAAGTTCATGAAATCGTCGCGACGCCAAATCTATTGCGACACAAAAAGGGGCGCGCGCAATCAATGCCACCGAGTTATTTTTGCATCGGTTGCGACGATGACGTTGGCCGGCGACGTCGACCCGTAAGTCACAATAAGCATCCTATTGTAAGAGACGACCAGGAGCAGCGAATCCAAGCAGCCCGCGCGCCTGCCACGTCCAGACGACATTTTTAGCGCGCTTATTTTTTCTCCAGCCGGGGACGCACCGTTCGAACGATCGCAATGCTATTATATATCTATCCAGGTCCAGCTGGACAGCAACTTGTTATTTATAAACATAAATAGATGCGACATCGACGGGCACGCACGGTGCGACCGACACCAGTGAATGCTTGCCACATTAGCTGGACAATAAATGAGCCCAGTTAGATAATAAACGTATAAGCGTGTACAGGCGAAAAACACGCAAATTTCGAATATATTTTATGCCGGACAATAATACCTCACTTGCATCTACCTCCTAAATATTAAGTTATCCATCGGGCTAATGAGTAATTGCATCAATGGCAGAATTAATAACGGAAGCAACTTTAACGACGACCGGTGTCGATCGAACGGGAGCGTTCATAATGAAGAAATGGCTCAGCTCGACGAGGATTCCGAGCTGATTGGGCGGCAAAGTCCGAGTGCATCGGGGCAACAGGAACAAAGGTATTTGCTTCGATGGCACCGACATGCGCCTACAATCACCGGTCACTTACCGAACATTTATGAAAAAGGACTTTTCGCCGATGTCACCCTTACCGTCGATGGACAATCCTTGAAGGCGCACAGACTTATCCTGGCTTCATGCAGTAGTTACTTTTTAAAAATATTTCAAGTAAGTGGTGAACTTCATAATTTATTTATATTAATTTTCCAAAAAAAAAGAAGAAGAATAAATGAAGTTATATTGTGTTGCATATATGTACTCGAATTGCTACAATTAAATTTACAGATTATATATTTAGAAGCACTAATATTGGGAGACTTTTCAAGAAGAAACTAAACCAGCTTCTAACACCACACTGCATTCCTTCGCTAACTTGTTTCGACTTTTTGGCAACTTCTATGATATTTAGTTCATTAGAAAAATATTAGGTCGCGGCAAATGTAGCTTTTCCTATTGATATCAAGATTATTTTCGAAAATTGGATTAATGGAAGTGAACTATTCGATATTTGAACAACTTGCATCTCATTAATAAAGGTCGACGTCAGGATAATTCGCCGTTTCGAAATCTTGCAATATTATAACAATTTTGATTTGACTTAGCCGTGCATTAAATCATTTGATGTTAAACTGATCTATTGCACGATGGTTTTCTTCTTGTAGACGTCCATTGATTACAACACTAACGACATTTTGTGTGTATTCTTCTTAAAAGTACTCATTATGTTTTTATACCAAATAACAATAAAATAATAAAGTGGAAAAAAGCATGTAATTATTGAACTGAAAATTCTTTTGCGAAAGTGTAACAAAATCATCCATTACAACTCTTCGTTTCTTATAGTATTAAGACGATAACTAATTATACTATTTATCGATTAGGAAGCAGACAGGAACAATATTGAACATCCGTATGTTGTGCTTCTTAACGCTCACCTAGATGACATACGTGCTATATTAAACTTCATTTACAAAGGAGAATGTTGCGTTTATAAGAATCGAATACCGGAACTGCTTGCAACCGCCAGAAATTTACGAGTTTCTGGCCTCTCAGATATGCAAGTAAGTACAAATTTTCTTTCTATCGAATATTTCCCAGACTAAATCCTAGCTACCTTGCAAACCCAGCTAAGACACAAAGCGCGGCCATCAATCGGCCTAACGTCGGCGACGTGCTGCTCAAATAAATACGTCGTTCATGACTCTTGTTGGCTTTCATGAGTGTTACATTGGTACTACGTTGGTATCGTTTTCACATCGTCGGCTAAACGACAGTTTGATATTGGCATTACAGTCGTTGACTTGGGAACTTTGGCGCATGCGTTGTACGTTGAAATTAACCGCTTCTTAAATTTTACAACAAGGCAACGAGTTAATTTCACCCGCATAGTTCGCACCTCTAAGAAAACTTGCGTTAGCTATGTCAATTTTCTATAGCGGCAAAATAGCGAAACGACGAAGGCAGTAACCACTGGCTAACTGGCCAACCATCATCCGTCGACGCATTTTTGTTTTGGCCCTTCATTTTTTTTTGACGTTTTGCCGATGTTCAAGGACCGCCCGGCGGAAACCGAATGTGTGTACCAATTGCTTGAACCCACCTAAATTATATTTTGAATCCGTATATAAATCCGTAATTAAACGCAAATGATTTTAATTTTCAGTTAGACGACTGTGTCTTACCGCAAGTTGAATCAGCTCAAGTCGTACAAGAGCCAACTAACTTAAGTCCACCTACGCTGGTGCTACCAAAAACACTTCCACCCCTCGTTCAAAACCAGCAGCAACAAGGAAATACGGCGCCCCTACAACACGTCAAACATCACAATAATCGCGACGTTCCTGAAACATGCAAGTGTTTCGTTTGTGGCAAATATCTCAGCAATCAATACAACCTACGCGTGCACATGGAAACGCATGACGAAACATATCACGCATGCAGCTCATGCCCGCACGTGTCCCGAAGTCGCGATGCTCTCCGGAAGCATATGTCCTACCGGCATCCTGATAAGTACAACGCGAGGAAACAGAAACGCAACAATAACTTATGATAAAGCTATAAAAGCCGAACAATAATTATAATAAGATAATATTAAACGTACCTTGAAATGTATATAGATTGTTAAAGTTTATAATTTTGCTTGCTTGCGCTTGGCAGCCACTTTGTTCAATATCAAGTGGGCCTCCTCGTAAGCCGGGTTGAATTCTTCGCGAACGCGATTTAACCAGGCGGCAAGGATTGGACGATTGGCGGTTGGATCATAGCCGACCATTCCTGCAAGACAAAATTATGTAAAATGTTATCATGTTCAAATGTATATTATTGATTGTTAAATGTTTGATTATCGTTAATGTTGTTTTATTACTGGGTTGTTCAATTTCAGTTGCCGCGAATAGATCAGCGACTGTAGGTTTGTCGCCGCAAATGAATGGTCCTGGCGTCAACCATAATTCCTCAATTTGATCGAAACAATTGTTCATGTTCTCTTCATATTTTTGGACTTTCTCTGCAGGCGGTTCTTCTCCAGTTAACAGTGGAGTTAAGAACTAGAAATAAATTATATAATTAGTCCTAATATTACTGTCAACAACTGATGCTATCCCTTTAAAATAGATTAAATTATACAGATAATTCTCAATTTAAGAATTATGTGATAAAAGGCATTAGATACCGCCGAGCTGGCCAACGTGTTCTAGTCAATCCTGAAACGTCAGCACAACGTCGAAAAAAGATGAAAAGCCAAAACAAAAATGCGTCGACGGATGATAGTTGGCCAGTAGTTACTGCCATCATCGTTCCGCTATATTGCCGCCATAGAAAATGCCTACCGCCAATGCAAATTTTCTAATATCAAGCTGCCGTTATTCCGACGATGTCAAAACGATTTTTAAATGCATCGTTTTGCCAACGTAGTGGCAATGTAACCTGAATAACGGTTAACATCGTAAGCAGCACTGTCTGGCTAACCGTATGTTCAATGTTTGCCAACACGTCGCCAACGTTGGGCCGACCGATGGCCGCGTTTTGTGTGTTAGCTGGTCATACAAATATCAGCAAATAGAATTTTCAAATTAGATGAACCTCAAAATTCAATTATAATATTTTGATTATTACATGCTATTATTGCTATGATAAACTATATGAGTGAAGTCCAGCATGCGATAAGGTAAAATTGCTAAATTTATCTTTGAAGAAACATTTGAGTACAAACTCTAATTCCTGTTTTACAGACAACAAAATTTTCAAATGAATTTAATAATAACATGTATTACTACAATTATAAATTAAAAAATATACCTTTAGTCGGAAATAAAGAGCACAGTGTGCTCTTGTATTGTGATGCTGCCATTCCAAATATTCATCAACAGAAGCTTGCAGTTTCAGATCATTTGGATAAAACTTTTCCAAAAGCTTATTGTTATTTGCTAAATATCGAACAATTGCAACACTTTCAGTTAATCTGAAATTCCCATCATGCAACACTGGGACTTTGCCAAACTTGGACACATCTTTTTTGTATTCATCAGACATATGAATACCTATAAAAAAAAAATATGGTTGATTAGAACATTAGCAAGTATTAATAATAAATGGATAGCTTTACCTTGGCGTAGAGGCACTTCACACTTCTCAAATGGAGTCTTGGATAGTTTTAATAAAATATACAATGACCGAGAAGGCTGAGATAATAAATCATAGTACAGTTTTAAGCTCATTTTATCCAGAAGTATTGAAAATCTTAGTTTACAAGATCTTGCAGGTTGAAAACAAATTAACAAGTAACAAAATGATTAAAGTGGAGCTAATTAAATAGGAAGGTTAGATGTACAAAGTCCAACCGGTCATAAACAGAGTACTTTATGCTAAACAACTTAGGAATAAATAAAGCACCACTTTGCTGTACTATGTACTTCCAAGTTGTTGAATCATTGTTTATGTATGATAAGATAAATCAATTTCTTAAACGTAATATCATTCAAGTCAAGTCAAAAGCTGATAATGTTATAGAGAATAAAATATATTATTACAATATATCGAATTAATTCTATCATATTGATTTTATAAAACATTTAAATAAAAATAATAGAATGTAAAGATTAGCAAATGAATGATATAATCTGAATACAGCTACAGCTGATCCATTTCCATGAGAATAAGCATGACATACTCAAATTTTAAACACTCTGTACCACAATTCATGCAAACATGTCAGTTTAGTATTTCAGGAATCAGAATGCCATATAACTTCCACTCATGTGTGGTGCAGCTCTGATAATATATCTATAGTTTTAGGTTTTTTTTTCTATTACCATTTTTACACCAACTATTGCTAGTAAGTGTGGTAATTAATGTACATACTAATTACATATATATCAATCTATGCTTTCAGTTATAATACCAAAGAAAAAACATAGCAAATATATATATATTACACAACATACACAAATAATATCAAGTGAAGATGCTTGCAAAAACTGGCCTGGTTATCATTTCAAATCCTAGTCAAATAACAGGCATTTTACGAACTGCTCAGAAGCAGGTAAAGAACATGCTTTATATACAATTGATGTCGCATAAGTTGGAACCATTTGGAAAATTCAATCTGTCATGGCCATTATTCAGTAAAACGGTGAATAGCATTTATTCACAAGCGGCCAGTGATTGTGGTAATTTGGATGTAAGAGTACTACTGTCCTGTTTAAAACATAATTTTGCAAGAATAAAGACGCAGTCTGCAATTGATTTGGTCATATTCGATCAAGAATATAATAAATCCGATATTGATAACTTCCTCAAATATTTTGTGGATAACATTAATAAGGACTTCAATGTACTTACCTTGAAATCTGATGTGAGCACTGAATTCCATTTCAATGGTGGTGATGAGAATAAAGTTTATAATCATACTGTATTGGGAGGTACATTCGATCACTTGCATTTAGCACATAAAGTTCTACTCAGCGAAGCTGCTCTTCGGTCACAGAAGAAAGTGACTATTGGTGTTACTCAAGAGAATATGCTTGAAAGTATGTTAGCAAATAAATATTTTGCAAATCAAGAAAACAATGGCTATAGGTAAATAAATAGTTAATTCTATGTAATATTACTGTTTTTTTTTATTGTGGGCATTTATGAATGCATAGAATCTTTACATTATTCATTTTTATTTATTTACGTATCTTCTAGTGGACATCTTTTATAGAATTCTTATGGCCATTGTTTCTTATAAAGAGTATTAATACATATGACATTCATTGTTATTATTGTCTTGATTGATGCAGGTAAAATATTATGGGAATTAATTGAACCGATTGATGTGCGCATGAAAGGCGTTGAGAATTTCTTAAATGACATTTGTCCGGAATTAGAAATCAAAATTGTGCCTATAAATGATCCAATGGGGCCCACAAAGTCCGACGAAACGATGGAAATGTTGATTGTGAGCGATGAAACTCATCGAGGAGGTGACAAAGTGAATGAAGGTTTGTTTTACTTTACAAAGTAGATCATTTCATCGAAACTTCATTCCGTTATTTATTTCAGTACGCCAACAAAACGGATTATCTAATGTGGATATATTATCTGTGGATCTAATTAACGAACCGCATCCCAAACCCAATGAAGAAACAAAAATCAGTTCAAGTACTTGTAGATTGCGCTTGTTAGGCAGTTTGCTTAAACCTGTAAACTCAACATTACCTTCCAAACCTTACATCATTGGACTAACTGGTATATATAATAATGCTATATTTATATTGTTTAGCATATTAGTATAACATTTATTATACAATGCTCTTCTTTTCAGGTGGCATAGCAAGTGGAAAAACGAGTGTCGCCAAATATTTATCTGATTTAGGAGCAACCATTATCAATTGTGATCTGATAGGTCATCAAGTTTACACAGCTGGCACAACTTGTTATAAACAAGTAATTGCCGAATTCGGACGTGAGATTATAGCCGAAGATGGAGAGATTGATAGGTCGAAATTGGGACCCATTGTTTTTGGAAGTAAGGAGAAATTGGAAACGCTAAATTCGATTGTTTGGCCAGCGATTGGTCAAGCTGTTGCTGAGAAGCTTCAAAATGTTAAGACCGATGTGGTGGTGATCGAGGCAGCGGTATTGTTAACAGCTAAATGGGAAAACATGTGCCATGAAGTTTGGACTACAATTGTTACACGAGACGAAGCTGCGAAAAGGATTCAAGAGCGAAATAAACTAAGCAAGGAGCAAGCATTGCAACGTATCAATTCGCAGTTACCATCACGATATTATGCGAGTCATGCGCATGTTGTTCTGTGTTCAATGTGGGATGTCCAGTATACACGAAGCCAAGTGGACAAAGCATGGGAATTATTGCGACAGAGGATAATTGATCCGAAGGTGCAGAAAGGGTCGAAATACTGAAAGTCAATAAATTTTAATTTAAAAGTTGGTGGCGGTTTAGATTTGGAAAATGTTAACTATTTACTAGATTTTATACAAAGTTGTTACATGTACAAAGATCTTTATTATGATTTTATTGCGAAATTGAAAAAGATTGCATGAATATTTTATAAACAATATATCGAAATTATTGTTACAGATTTTTTTCTTATATTCATACTATAATAAATATATTTTACGAGCATACATTATTTGTGATTTTATTTAAATGGCACTTTTCCCTTAATTTGCAAAGTAAAATTAGTTCGCTTTCCTAGCAAAGCCGCTTTTTTAATTTTATAAAACAATTGAGATATTTTATAGCTGCCAAAAGCTATGCCCTCACCGTTTTACTTTTACGAAGCGGAAATATTTTAAAATTAATTTGGAAAATCTCGAAGAACGCACTTTAACTTTATCGGCTTATATATCGAAATGAAGGCAAAAATTGCAATTTTGGCTACGGTACAGGCGTATATTATTAATCGCTTAATAATGTACTTCTCGAATTTTGTAAAAGTATCAAACACCCTGACCGTAATCGGTCAAGAGCCCAAAGCAATTTTTTGTCTTCTTTAATCATTCAATATATATTGAACGTGAATTTAATAAAATAAAGAATAATATACATTTTAAATAAATATAAAGCATTGTTTTAAAATAATGGGAATTTCTTAAAAATGTCTAATTTATTAAATACTAGAAAAACATGCAAATTATTGCAATTTTTAAATTGGCGCCATAAGCGATGCTACTGCCCTCCGTGTTTTTTTGCGGTAAATTGTTTAACTAAAAATAGAAAGGCATTACAGACAAGGTTTTTCCATTATTTAAACAATTATATTAAAATTTTAAACAATATTAACAAAATATGCAAATTATTTTTGTAAAATTAAATAAATTTAATTGTTTTTATATTATTAATATAAATATTTATAAAAATTAAAATAAAAATAAAATATAATTAAAAAAATATATAATTGTGTGTAAAGGTAATATGTTAGCTCTGGTAATACAGTAAGCTAGATTAAAAAGAAGATTTCTGCAGAAGTGCATGCAAATAAAATTGCATACAATAAATAATTGTTTAATTTATTTGCAAATTTTCTTTTTTATTATTTCTGCACATGACAAAAAATTATAAACATGCTTTATCAAATTATAAGAATACCAATGAAAATTGTATAAAATTATGCTATTAGCAGGCAATAAAAACACCATTAAAATGAGATTCACATATATTACAATCAAGCATACATTACAGTTCTACAAGAATACAATAGTCTGATAATTACTAACAGAAAACACCAACAAACAGAACAACATCAATATGTATATAAAAACAATAAAAATAAAAATATTAGAATTACTATTACATTGTTAAATCTATTATTTTTCTTTTAAATCAACTAGTACCCGTTAACATTTAATTAAACAAATGTGACTACTATAAAAAATAAATATTTTTACCATAATAAGATTCATTTCATGAAAAGCATCAATATTCAAACTCTTAGTTGCCATATGCATTTAATTGGCATTGTTATTCTATTTGTAATAATATAACAGTTGATAATACGGGCAATTTTAAATCGTTAAATACATTATCTTGGTACAGACTCTTATTACAATTGTTATAAAATATTACAATTTAAATCAGAGTTATTCAACATTCTCTTTAATATAAAGCTCATATTGCTATTCTCAACTCCTTAAATTTGGCTATCTTGGCTTCGGGATTACCTTTGCAGCGCGCTAGAACATTTTACTCTATATCTGATAAACCAGCGGAGCTAAACATTTCATATTTAGGCTAATTAGACACAAAATGGTCCTTGAGACTCAGTACTAATTAAAATTTGATAGCAACAGTGGTTCCGGAGATTTGGTACCAAATATGTTTTCGAGATTAGCTGTGCAGTGCGCTAGAACATTTCTCACAATATCTAGCAAACTATTTGAGAAAGACCTTTCCTATTTGGGCTAACTAAGCTCAGCGTGGTCCTTGAAACTTAGTATAAATAAAGATTCGTAGGCTACAGTGGTATGAAACAAAATATGGTTTAAAAATTTGCTGTGCAGGGCACTAGAACATTTCGCAGAATATCTAGCAAGCTATCTGTTGTGTTTCTGTAGGATAAGAATTATGGAAGTTATTCCAAATTGAAAGATCAAAATCAAGATAAAATTGCAGATTGTAGGGTGTTCGCGCCAAACATGTGCGCGTCTGACTTGGATATTCCAAACCATTTGTATCAATATTTCATCACTGTTGCTTGCAGATTTATTTGATGTATATTTTTCATGCCTTTGTCAATAG
>JARJDU010015219.1:0-19482 GCA_030264695.1 Lissagria laeviuscula | reverse complement strand
CATGTATTTGGATAGAGCATTAAAAGACAAATCTCTTAATATATAACATTTTGCATTTTGGTCAAGGATGTTTTGAGTTGTTGGCATAAAACCAAAAAAAACTGCAATAATAGGATGTTTTTACATTTTTGGGAGGGAAATATTCTCAGCAGGATAATAGTGCAAACATCGTTGGAAAGAGCGCTCTAAGGCAAACATTTTGCTATATGAACCGTTCTGCTATGACTGTTAGTTTAGAAGTTAAACTTTTGCTCGATTTTTCGAAAAATGACAAGTTTTGATTGGTCATATCGCATAATGTAGAGACATTTTTGTCTCAAGTGATAATAAGCAGGAACTTTCGTATTTTGGTTAAGGATGTTTCGAGTTATTGGCAAAATAGCAAAAAACCTGCAAAAACGAGATGTTTTAACATTTTGGGAGTGAAATATTGTAGGCAGGAAAAAAGTGCAGATATCATTGGAAAGGGCGCTGCTAGACACACATTTTGGTATATTAACCGTTCCTCTATGACTGTTAGTTTAGAAGTTAGTTTTTTGCCCGCATTTTCGAAAAATTGCAAGTTTTTATTGGCCGTATCGCTCAATGTAGAGACATTTTTTTATTAAGTGATAATAAGCAGGAAAGGTCATGCATATTTGGATAGAGCTTCGAAAGACAATTCTTTTGATATATACCATTTTGTAATTTCGTTAAGGATGTTTCGAGTTATTGTGGAAAAACCGTAATAACATTAAAATATCTGCAATTGCCTCCGTGGTTTTGGGCTCATTTGCGATCTTTAATATGACACTGAGCTGTCAGAGGTACCACTGCTTTGTGGTTTTTGAGGCCATGTGACAGCTCGGTCACCTCACTACAATTTTTAAATTGCAAGGTCTATTTAAAAATTGTTTGAGTGCCACTCGGAGTATATTGAATGCAATCAAACTGAACTTTTATAATCATTAACAATTTAGTGCATTGCCCCAATCATAAAAATATTTAAACACGTAAGCTGTTACAAAAAATATCGCCCAGAGTGCCCAAAACCAATTTGTCTCCGATCCTAATTATTATCATTACTTCACTATCGGCGTTGGCTTCTTGCTTCTGTTCGTTCGTCTGATCATTTCCTGTATTCGAAAATTCTAAGGCAACCCGCTTATCCCGTTGTTGCTTAAAACATTAATATGGTAGCATTATTTCGGCGTGCTGCTCCAAAATCAAAGTTCCATTAATACTTCTAAGTTGAAGTCAAATCTCATGAATCTCATGCTTCTGCTGGCAATGGCGTCGCGAGTTGTTTATTATAACACGTATTAGTGTTATTAACTTTTTACATCTACATTATTACGTTATCCTAAACGCAATGTGTGTTCGTTTCAGGCTTTGCGTTCGTAATTCGTATGCTCTAAGATATTATTTCGAATGAAAACTACGAATGGATGTAGTCGGGGACGTGCTGTTGATATATCTGAATGTTCCATTTATTCATACGTTTATTATCTACATAAATATTAATGCACTATGTGCATGTGTATGTTATTCACGTGTTCAAGTACATATACCTTGTACATCATGCGTATTGCTTAATTATGTTTAAGACTATTATACCATTAGATCTTCCTTGCATGACTACTGTATTCATAAGTAGTAATAGGAGGCATAACATAAAATTGTATGTAGTCGATATTCGATAGGGAAAAATAAGAAAAGATGAAACGAAATAAATTGAAGAGAAAACGAAATATTGATTGCCTTAAGTGCACTTAATATTGAAAGATTTCACAATGATAATTATTTTCAATTATCGCTAATAATAGAAGGTGTTTTTCTATGATTTCATCTGTTTTTCATAATAAAAAACAAAGAAAATCTGCCATTTCAAGATATAAACTGTGCATATTATCAACCAAAAAACTTCCCCATTTATAAATTATTTTATAATTAATGTGTGGTTCTAAAACTTTTTGAATTGAACATAGAACCATCTACTCGTACATCAAACCAAACGGAGCAATGATGAGACAAAGACAAAATTGTGTTGTAAAGAGACAAGGATGATAGCAAAACAACAAAAAATCAAAAGTAATTTCCTCAAAGTTTAAATTAGCCGTAATTATCATTCGTGGCTGGTAGTAGCGTTGCTCCACGCCGCCGAATTATTTATGTCGGACATGCAATCGTAACAAACCATCAGGAATTACAAAAGGACGATAGAAACTACAAAATAGAGGAAACTTGTCATAAGCTGGTTGTCATACAACAGAAAAATGGACTCGCACGACACACTGCTGGAAAAACTAACGTAAAAACTTTCATACAATGCCGGAATACATGAAAAATATCCAACGCTCAACGTCCTTCGAAAAAAATCTATTTATTAGTCGTTATAATGCTATTACATTTTGTCAAACAAAGATTTTGAAAGAGGCGTATATTCCGACAATTTGTTTATTACTAAAAATGATACCACCTATTATTATGTATTATGTAATATAATATGTAAACCTATATATAGAGTTAATACAAAGAGAAAATTGACAAGCAGCTCCATCATATAGAATAGCTAATTCTTTCTGTTTGCGGTTGGTAGGCCAAGAAAGAGTTCGAAGCTAACTAAATGTCACAGTCAACTAAAGTCTAATAATATTCATCCCTATTATAAGCTGCTTGCTCTTTCAAATTGTCCTAATGCGAAGCCATTTATCATGTTGATTGTTTTTATTGTCGGATTTATATGCTGCGATTCTTTAGCGCACGCAGTCATGTGCCACCGATTACTTAGTCTAGTTTAAAAAAACAGACGCATTATGCAAACACATTAAAATCATTCTTGCATATTATGATCTATCAACATTTCAAATTGTTTATTTTAAATGCAATAATTTATTTAATCACCCAATAAAAAAATTGTTTGAGCAGCACTGGTCTTTTCATGAATTGCATTAGTTCGCATGCGCACATCATGTAATGGTTGCTAGACTGTCCGCTTGGGTGCGCTCGTTTGTATTGCAGTGTATGGCGGATGAGTGTTTTGTTTTCGCGACGCTCATCGAAATTATAAGATATTTAAATAAATTTGCGGCGTTTGGGGCTGTAAAATATGTCAAACGAAACATCATTGTCGGCATTTCGTGGATGGCGAGCTATATTGGATCTAGTAACAAGTAATTTGATCCACGGGGATTCTAAATATTGTAAGAGGTACGCATGCATACAATACTCACGGGCATGGCAGGTTGCGATATAATCAAAATGGCGACCGCGTTTTGCATCATTAAATAATTTATGTTTACGGAAATTTCATAAATACGTGTATTATAGATTTTTGGACGGGAATAAGCTTGCCGGGTGGAGAAAAAACTGGAGAAGCAGTCGTTCGCCGAAAAGACCACATGGATCATAAAACAATTTCATCTATAAACTAAATTCAATGGATGCAATGGTAGAAATAGATACCTTCGACGGGTTGACCGGGGTGTCTATTTCTGACGCAATCATCCATCCAGGATATTTTTCACATAATGACAAAATTCATGAACTTCTATCATGGACTTCAAATATCTGCAATGGAATTGTGCTTGGGAGAGAGATCGAAGCTAATGAATACAAAGTTCAACAGAGGTTTCGAACATATATGAACTAAAGCATTACAATGCTTCATATCCTTTTTTTAAACAAAATTTAAATAACAACCTGGAGCAATTAATTGAAACTATTAATTACATGAGCAAAATAAGACAAGAGGGCTTCGAAGGTGTTAAAAATACTAGAAAACCATATATTGGGTACAAGTAATTGTACAATTATCAAAATTCTGAACATAATTTATAACATTTTATGAATTATCTTTGTTCAATCTGTGCTCAACTATTCTCTTGCTTCTGTGGTATGATGGCTTACGTAATAACGTTAACTTTCAAGCCAACTATTCCAACCGCACCGGTAACCACCAACCACCATTACTAACAACCACCTGAATTGGTGAACGTCGGCACTGATACACCACCCTCTCTCTGCCAAACGACCCTAACTTCGCTATGTTAACTATTAAGTATGTAAGTCCAACAGTGAATGTACCCACATGTCCCAAATAGAAGTTGGGTTCTAAATTACATATATACTTATCTACATGGTAGTTCCATGTATGTATGTGATCAGGTACATCAAAATTATAATCACATATAATTAATATTAGAAGTTAGTAAGGTCACATATGTGGGATTAATAGAAAAAATTGTTATAATTGGGGGTAAAGTACAAACATGAAAATTGGTACAAGAGGAGCTGATGTCCTTGCTGAAGCAAACTTTGTTTTCGATTTTATGTAATTTGGTAATAGGCTATTATTATTTATCGACGTTTAAATTTGTTTTATGTTAGACTGAGTAATCGATTAGTTTATGTGGGTTGAATGTGAGGCAATGATTTGAATTTTATTGCACATTTTATATTTGTTTTTAGATTTCTGTTTTTGTTGTTTAGGTGTCTTCTCGTTGACTAGGAATATTTTCGTTCGAATAGATTAGTTAATTTGAGTTGAATTGAACTTGGTACTTGAAGTCTTTAATTAATATGTTCCTATGTTTATAAGTCTTGATTGAATAGTAGTTTTAAGATTATCCGATAGTTTTGCTTCCCAAAATAAGCAGTTAACATTTATAAATACACAGGTAATTGCTAGGAGGAGATTAAATGAGAGACTAGTAACTGCACTGAGGCGCATATAAGTAGAGCACTTAATCTAACATGTTTTAATTAGTTCACATAGGATGTCTATAAGTCAAAGAGGTATATGATGCTGCTATGCCTCTTCTACAATGCAGCATGTTTTAACAAACGTGAATTTTATTATAAATAACTGGTAATTTATTATGGGATATTGATAGGTTCGTTATTCACTCATTAGATAGTTATAGTCGTTTATACATTATCTCTCGTAGGGGGCAAATGATCAAGAATATATCGATCAATTTGCAAAATTAGGTTTTGAAAAATGTTTTTGTTTCATTTCATAATCATATAACTAGGTTTATGTTAGGCGTGCTAGGAGAATTTTGCTGTTAGAAGGTGTAGTGACTTGTGAATAATCGAAAGAATGCACTGAATACCCTAGCTACGACCCTGCAAATGAGACAAATACAATATTCTAGTGTATTGCCTAAAAGAATATATAAAAGTAAAGAATTTTTACAATTAGTATTCAATGACATTTTCAAGTTTTTACTCGTTGATTGGTTTTGAATAGTGCCGTTTGGATACTGATGGTAGAAGCACTTAAATGCACGTATAAGCTTCTCTACTTCGTGGACGTCAAGCATACGTGAACGAACTGCTCAAAGCAGCTCTGGTGCTAGGATATTATAAAGTTATTTACTGATGGATGATCAATGCTGGCTCACGTCGCCTCCTCGTAAATATGCATGTAAACTAACTCGCTCCTGCTAATACCAACCGGGTTACCATGAGCAAGGTGTTACCAAAGTTATGAAAAGACATTCAATGCTGCCCGCGACTTCTCCTGTTACTTGACTGAAAACTATATAAACAGAAAGTGATAAACCTAACTTATCTCGGTCTTCATCTTGATTACTTGCATAGGTGTGAAGTTCATCATGCATAAACTTGATCAAAAACATAATTGATTAGCAAATATTTTAAATTGACAAAACATAATGTCCACCAACGAAATTCAGTTTCATTAAATTCTCCAATAGTTTGATAGTAGTTTCGGCTGTCGTTTTTAAATATGTATGCTATCAAAGACGACATTGTCGCCTTACGATATCATAAGTAATCGTAACACATTGACTCGTAGACGCTTTTTTCATACATGTAGATGTATCCTATCTACCTATCTATCTTGAGCCCCCAACTTGATATATGATCTTCCTGGGTACACTGACGGCACTAGCAAGTCAGAAGCTCAGTATACTCGTATACTCTGCTTTTTTTCCGTTCTCGAATTTTGAATGGCTTGGTAAATCGAAATGAATTATGCTTATAATACACAGTTCTCTTCTGCATGAGCATAATGGATGAATATTACTGGATATACATAAGTAATTACGATTTGAATGCGTCTTTCACATATACGCATGGACCAGTTTGATGAATGGCTCGATTCTAATGGTTAGTCGCTATTATTATCCACTTATCGGTAGCGTCGAAAAGTGTAAAAGTCGGCTCGCGGTACATTTTTCTTTCGATGATAGTACATAAAGTGTATAAAATGGTCACTTCAATCAGCTAATCTTAACACGTTTATAATTTATATCTGCTGGTTATGATATTAATGACATTAATATGTAATGTAGGTTCAATCATAATTGCTGACCTAACAAAAAAATGAATTAAAATATTAATTATGGTTTGGTTAATTAAAAAGAAAAACAAAAACATTTAAATATATTTATGGTCCGGTTATAAATTCAATTTATTTGAAAGCGTGACATTACTATTTTTGTATATAACATTGTATCGGCCCTTCATCTACAAGTCGATACAGAACATCTTCATTCCCTTTGGCTTAGAATAGCATTAGATAGAATGTTAGCTAGACCGGGTTATATTTATAGTCAACATGGGTCAGAGCAGTCAAATCAGTTCAGATCAAGTTCGTCGCTCGAATGTAGTGATTACAGAGTCGCAGCGGCAGCAGCAGCCGCACTTGCTGCACTGGCTCCAAGAACAGGTATCCTACGTTTGCCACCTGTCTCGATTCCACTTTACGATTGGTCCAGATTCATTCTTACCTGGGTCTTCCACACTGCTTGCCTTTTTACTTCTTTCGCTGGTTCTGTTGTTATGCTCTTATTACTATTCACATCTACATCAGCGCAACTCTGCCTACTATATATCTACACTACTACTTGATAGAGATTTGTGCTTTCCTCCTTTTCTTTTCTTTCTTAAGTGGTACCTGTTGCTAACGCAGATGCAATTGCATGTTCACAGGGTATTCTAAAATCTAAATCGATTCATTAATTTATATGACCCACCCAACAACAAATGCAAATATTGGACGGGTGTAAAATGAATAATTTACTTCATTAAGGAGTTTCATGGTTAAATATAAAGGAAAATATCAATGCATAAGATATTTCATAGGTGCGTCTGTTAAACATGTTGAGTAGTGTTGTGGTCACTTCAGACAAAAAAAAAAACGTCTCGGTGACTAGTGCGCGACTTGGTGAGTGTAATGAGAGCACAAGACGTCGATTCGATGCAGGCAACTCCAAGGCCGCATCCAGAAAAAAACACCTGCCACCGCCTTGTGTAATATGCTACTTCCATTCCATAAAAATGATTTTCAGTGGTTTCTTGCTCAGATTGCATTCTGACTCTTTGTTAGCTTCGTTTTCTTTGTCTTCTTGCTTTCTTGATATTTGTCACTTTACTTGAATAATTGGGGAGTATTATAAATTTCTTCATGGTATGCTATGCTAATTTAATAATTACGTATATATCTCATATGTGGAATTAATTAAATGTTGCAATATCATAAGATTTTTTAATGCTACGATTTCACATTTATCTTTAAACCACTTATGATGTAAACGTCGCCAAATACGGTAATTCATGCCATATAATTTTGCTTAGAAGTTTCTTTTTTACTCCTCGGATTTCTTTTGCTAATTGACGAATAATCTAGTATAAACACAAGCGAACCGGTACATTATATTTTGGTCGGAGACACCGTCGATCTGTGTGCATGCACCTTATTCATCTTGTTATAAATCATTTTAGACTTATACGTTTATAGAGAGAATTCTTTTATAATTGCTAAGATTGTTTCTGCTTTGAGCTATAATATCAATGGACGTAACAACAAACACTTTCCTTATGTGTGTTCCCACATATCTCGCGCCATATAAGTGCTTGCTGCCGACCTGCTCGTTATATTTATTTCTGTTGACAGGTGTATAATGAGATATTAGTAAATATTAATTGTTTCACATTTACACGTCCATGCCCCATTCATGCATTTTTACATTGCTCTTCATATATTAATATGGTCGAGGAAAGCAGTAGGACTCTGATCGTGTTATTAAAATTCTTGAGATAAGAAATTGAAAACGAAGTAAGAAAGGAAATAGAACTTTGTATGGTATAATATTGTCCATTTTCCGATATTTAAACCCACACACTGATATTTATAATTCAATCCGTCTCGAAGAAAAAAATACATTATTATTTTGAACCAATTGCTATCCAACTTGATCCATTATAATCCATTTTACAATAATACATTTATTTCCAATTTTTCAATAAAATTGTTACCTGACATATCCCTATAAAAATCGATACCAACTTGTCTTCGAAGAATATCAATTGTATGACATCAAAAAGGGAAGAAATTGTGTTAAATCTATATGACAATGTTCATTTTCTGCTTAATTGTTTATTATAGCAGTAGATATAAGTTTACTCTTGCAACTATTAAAAGAGTTAAATTTGATCCTCAGGATCTTGTGCAGCTATAGGTAGCTCATTGCAGCAATGAGAAACCATAAGCGTACCGAAGGAACCTAAATGCGATCTACTTCCTCTTCGTCATTTCATCTGATTCTCATCTTCATCTGTAGAGCCACCGCTAAGCAGCTAAGCTGCGAGGTGCACGCAAGCCCCAATTCAAAATAGGAACTCGTACCTAAAGTAAAGCAAACTCTAGGCAGGCTGCTAGGGCATTTCGTGTGTAAATTAAAGGAGTGCAGTGTATCTGTACATTATATTGTATTGTTCTTCGCTTTGCGGTCCTGGCGCGGCGTCTGCATGCGAGTGTCTTGACTGATTCGGTATAATTACCGGGGATATAACGTCGTCTGTCGTTCTCTGTTCCGCGTGATTGATTGCGAGCCAGTCTATCTTTGTCGGTGCGGATGTCGGCGAGCGAACCAGTCCTCAGTGCATTCCCGACTCTCGTGCTGTTCGGTTCAAGCTCTGGGCTCGCTGCGTACCGCGAGTGGGCTCCTCGTCAGTCGTCGTCCTGCGTCGTGGGAGCGCGTTTCGCGTGCCTGTTCATGAGCTTTTCTATGCTTGCGCCACCGAAAGCTCGCGCTACAGTGCGTAAACCACACGGACGTGAGTGGAACGCGTTAGGATACGTTATTGTAGCAAGGAGGAGAGTAACGAAACCCTGCTTACTGTGCTCTAGCCTTGGTCCTGGCTGGGTTGGAAAAACTTCGTTATCGTTTTGCGTGTGCGATTCGTGCGCGGGTGCTTTTCGTTCTGTTGGAACGTCGGCCTGGAACAGCAGTGTGCTTTGATGGAAAAGATAAACGTTTTTCCAGCTTGCTTTTCCTATTTTTATTTTTTCGAAAAAAAGTGGCCTTAGTTACAAAACAAAAACTAGACGGACTTGTTTAAACATTAGTAACATTTAAATGCAAGACATATTCCAATGGATTTAATAATTGGAATTTGCATTATGGATAATAAAAAATAAGTGCACATTAAAGGATTATTTTAAAGTTAGTTGTGTGCTGTGTGCTTGAAAAAAATATAAATTAACATTAACGATAATTTTTTTTTTTGCAACATTAAAGCTTTTATATAGTTCAAACTGCAAAGAAAAAAGTTCAAGGCTTTCATTGATTTTAACATAAACACACAAATAATCAGCATTTTACTTGGTGCTCCTTGTCGAAAATTACGGCTTTGAATTTACTCCTTCAGGATTACTAGCAACAAAAAGGACGACGCAACAAAATGAAATCTCTGTGTTGTTCCTTTTCTTGGAGATGCCGAAATTGAGGAAGCTCGGAATGCTTGTGATTTTCGTGCTTTGCATGCTTGAACAAGTGCGCCAAGGATAATAAGTTTCCGCGTATAAGTTTCGCATAAATCCTTAAGACAGTGTGCCCTGCAATTCTTCAGGACATTCCATGTTTGTGGATTATTCAGTATTCGATTTTTATTTATAAATCGTAAGTGATATCCTTTATTATAAATAAATTGTAAATCCAATATTTGGGAAGACCTAAAAATTATTCTAAACAAATATTTAAACAAGTGTGAAAAAGTCCGCACATTTTTTTTCTCTCGATAAGGTTTATGGATAAAGCTAGTTTTATTTTGGGTTGTTGGTCCTTTTAAGGTTCTTGGATTTAGTGCCTACGTTGTGATAGGGAAATAAGGAAAATATTTGCTCGGGTCCACTACACAACCGAAGCACTATCGGCTTCGTCCATGGAAAAATGTCGCTAAGGTTTGCGTTTTTAACCACCACACGGCTTCGCTTGCCTTATTTCGTCCTTTATTTTCTATTTTTCCCTTTTAACAATGCGTCCGTCGCGTCTCGCGTACACTTCACTCATATTAGGTATATGAGCCTCGATAAAATCAGTTTCGGCCCATTAAATCTCGTGCTTGCCGGCCGTTATTATAAGAACGCTGAGGACGAATAAAATTAAACTTATCACCATTGTGATAAAGTGCAGAATCAAAAAATATAAATTATATTATAATATGGCCAATGAAAATTGCTATAATATTTATATATTGCCGCTTATAAGTGGCAATGATTTATGTTAACTTATATTTTGGTTAAAATATAACAGTGATGGTTCTATAATTAAGCCATGAAATTATCAAAGATGAATTTATGACATTTTCTGGCCAACAAGTACGCAAGTACTTAAGGTAATAAAAAGGGGGAACACTTGAAATAAACAATTTTGATCAAAGATATACTTTAACGCGAACTAAAAAAAATCGCTAAAATACTTAAAATAACTGAATATTTACGCTACTGAAACATGATATATAAAAATAAAATTAACATTAGAAAATATCAAATAATACCTTAAGATAATAAAAATAAACATTTCTAATTTGCATAAAATAAATATCATTTTGTGATATTATTCGAGATATAGATAATTTTATGTTACCCAAAGTTAAACAACAAAGTAATCAATATTCATACATGTGATACTCATCTCGAACTGAATAAATATAATCTTGATGAATCTAAAATTAAAATTTCTTGAGCAATCTGAATTAACCTCATATTTTATTTAATGTTTGTAATAATATATTTGGTTGCTTTCTAATTTTTGCATCCCAATAAGGAAATTCCTAGGTTTTCACTTTTGCCCAACCAAGCCTCGTGCCGAACAAGCGAGCAGTTCTGGCCTCATAATACTCTGGGGCAACAAGTACGAATATAGTGAGCAATTCTTATTGGTTTTTCGTCCCACGTACGAAATGTAAATCAAAAATTTCTGTACATTTCAAGTCTTGAAACTGTACTCAATTGGTAGATGTTTTCACATCACTTATACAAGTCTGTTGCGTCGTAGCCATATCTATCTATTGACTCTTCTAGTCTTGTCGATATCGCTAATGCTAATGCTCCGAGCGATGCTTCATCCTACGCGCGAATTTTATCCAATGTGTATTGAAATAATAATAACAATAATAGCAGACAAAGTTTACGAAACGGCATTAATTATAGCAAATGGCGCCTAAACATGGTCACGAACTTTCACAAGTTTTAACAGCAAACAAACAACCGTAACTTGTTGGTAATGTTTACAGCCATCCATTCATTTATTTATTTAATATAGATATATATTAGCACTGTGCATCTATTTACACATTTCCATTTGTAAATTTAATGTTTTAATTTACAAAGCGTGTATCCAATGTTCATTTTAGTTAAGTATATGGTTTGGGTTTGTTTGATGTGTTTGCTACATAACATAATTCGATTCAATTGTAAATTCATCTACTTAGCTTTTCGCTTAGTTATGCATTGGAACAAAGCAAAAATTGATAATTGCGTACGTCTAGCGATCACATGTGTACAAGTCTGCAAAGTTTTCAATTACAAAATTCATGAATTCTATCATCATGTACTAACACCTACTGGATGTTGTCACAAGTAGAAAAATATTCAAAATTTCTGGATATAGAACTTGCAATAAACTTATCAATGTAAAGTTTTTCTACCTAAAATGTTAAATTTCAAATGATCAAAACTTTCAATATCGATATAGGTCGGAAAGCACACACTCAGTATTTATATTAATTGAAATTCTGAGCGTCTGGGAGGTATTATCAAGAATTTAACAACTTGCTCTCTAGTCACTAGATTCTGTTTTGCCCGACTACGACGACTGGGACTCGATAAACACATTTAGCCTATTTGTGTTGTTGCGCACGGCCGCTGTACGCAAACCCAAGCGATGTGCATACACGAGGTGTACATTCGATTAGTTATGGCCTAAAGGTGTTAAGGGCCGAGAGGAGCTTACTCTATACATATACTTATAACAAATGAGGCTTTTACATGCCGCTATGCACACATATTTAGCACGCAGCATATACACAAACTGAGTGTCTGGTAAGGCTACGAAATGCTCCAGATCGAGAAAGAAGGGTTGTAGTTGAGTTCGGTTTACTTTAGCTTCCAACTGAATAGCATCCCTTCATCTCTCCCAAACTCTACCAAAAGCAAGACACATGTGTGCAGCATCATCTGCGTCAGAATGACAGATACTTATAATATGTGTTAGAGCTTGGGGGTGGATCGTTTTGGTTTAAGACTTTAAGATGACTATATAACAGCGATAACTACTATTTTCTAAATAAAAATAAGTTCGAAGTATTTCTTGCTTCGAATAGTACCATTTTATTACAATGTGATTATCAACTTGTTCATTGTGCTGTTGTTAAAGTTTAATATGTCGTATCCTGGCAGTTTCTAACTTTAGGGATGACATGGAATTTTAGACTCGGATTACACAGTTTTGATTGTTTCAACGTTGCCATACGCTGATACACGAGAATGTGTTTCGATTTCCCTGATACATATAACCTTGGGTGTTACATACCTACATAGCAGATACACCACATCCCGACATAAAATGAACACGCAGTGGTCTCTAATCGCATTTCGGATTAAATGTCATTGTGATTGGGTTCATATTAAACCGCCTACCGTATCCAATGTACAAATATTCATAATAATCTTGTACGCCCCGTATGCTGTGGGTTCATCGCGTATTATACTCGCTATCTAGATAAAAATATTTCTATCAAATGTAAATTATGCGTTTACTGCTGGATACAAATAGTTTAACTTTTTCCAGTAGGTAAATTATTTAATATGCATAAAAGCGAAAATATTTCTTTACGATTTCTTTGTGACTTTCTATATCAGAAAAATTTAAAACATTTTAACAGTGAACACGAATGCGAGCACAAGCACAAATTGTAATGCGCAATTCAAAGTAACGCTGGCGGAATGCAGTGCAAAATGAGAATTTTTCTTTTGAAAATTTATTATTACACCTTAACGTTCGCTCCAGCACATATCCACTTATATTTTCTTTATGTACCCATACACAGATATAATACGATTATATATATGTTATGCTATAAGGGCTTGAGTTGTTCCAAAATACATTTTCTTATTTTTATTTATTTCTTCTCGCTTTTTCTTCATTCAATATATTTCTTTTATTTTGAGTTCCTTTTTACGACAAACTTCTTGTATATACTATACGATTCTCAATTTGGTGTTTCCTTATGATCAAATAAATTCAGGACTATAAGAATGGAATGATTATTACCACCGCGGCCACCCTTGACGCCCGAAAACGATGAATTCAATGCCTGACTCGAGAACCAATAGTCTGACTAATGCGATATTTGCATGACACGACTTGAATGTTGGTTGAATAAGTGTATATGTACCCGCAACGAAATAAAATAAAATATTAATTGCGTTTTTGCTATTGTGTCCATGGAAATTGAAAAGAATTTAACAATAGGCATGGAGTGCTAATAGTGTTGGTTTTTCTTTATTTCATTGCTAGTTCCTCATTAATAATTTGCATAGTTCATTCAGTCTGTTAGATGAAAATTCGATTGTTACTCTTGTCCAAATATATAGTGCATAATGTCAAATTTAGATTGATGTTGTGAATTCGTAATTATCAAAGAACATTTTCATTTCTATGGGTAACCCTAAAAATGCTTTGAATCTTTTCATATTTGATTTTGTTACATATTTATTTGCATATATTTAGGCATTGGAAATATTGAAAAAAAATTTGCTCGACGCGTCGTTAACGTCGCATCGTAATTTGACTCAAATGTGCGTCACTCAAGTAATAAAAACATCTATCAAAAATGATGTCTAATGCCGCTCTTTCCAATATCTTTGGTCCGACGCGACGTCGAAATTTTCCAATCGTTTCAATATTTTATGTTTTTGATAAGTATTCGAAACGGGGAGGGAATACTTTTTCTCTGTGTGTCAACGTGTCTCCATTAGCTCCTTCAGCTTCGTAACAAATTGCTTCGATTTCGAGCGTTGCGTTTTATTTTCGCCAAGTTCATTTGCGTATAGAAAAGGCAGTTCCCAAATGGATGGAATACATTTATCCTTAATGTTTGATGTGTCACCAAAAGTACATACTTAATAAAGGTTGTATATTGAGGCGTGGTGGAACAAGTCTATAAATTATGCGGTTATAATAATAAATAAACAAATTTGTTTTCTATGACACGAAACATGAAAAATGATTATATAAGTGAAACAAGGACCAGCGAATATAACAAACAGAGTCAGGAATAACAGAATTTGCTTTCTTATTAAATTATGATAATTGCCATAAAAGTCTTCAGATGATTGAGCGAAATGAAAATTCATCCATCTGCTGTCGCTCACGATATCTTCATCGAATTTAATTCAGTGCCTCCTTTTGTTTTTATATTATATTAGAATTTCTTCACCTTGCCCTTCTTTCTCTTCTCCGTTTTGTCATCGTTTAGCCTTTTCTCTTCTTCGTCTCTTCAGCCAATAATTTTACGAATCCAAAGGAAAAGGTCAAGTGTGCGAGTAGAAGTGAGTTGGTGGAGCTGTGTGGTGAAGAACGTGAAATATGCCTAGTGGAAATCCGGCCGAACACATCCGCGTCGAATTTATGGTTTATACAAGGGATGAGGATAAGAAGAAGGAGGTGGTGGTTCTACTGCAGGTTATTAACTCTGTTTCCTTTCGCACTCAAGGCACAAGGGTGAGACTGAGATCGTGAGACGAGGCCGGACCTGCATACATATGCATAATAACTTTGTTTGAATTGCGAATTTGCCTCTTGCTCCAGTCCCCAAAGAAGCAGAAGTGGAGCAAACTGGTTGTGCGGCATTAACAACAGCAAATTATAAAGCGTTATACAGAGGGTAACACGCAATTTAGTAATATGTTTTGTGACTAGGTGGCGATACTTTACAAATTTGTATTAGTTTGATTAAAACTTTTGATATCAAGCATTTCACAATCTATCTTAAGTTTTGTGGGTAATTCAAATGAAATCTGAAACTGAGTCAAAAACTAGATTACAGGTTTCGAGCGTTGAAACTTTACTTAATCTAATATTCCAACAATTCTCTCGTCTGCGCATCATTCCTCCACCAACTTCAGAGTACCTTAGTGTTGTTCTTGGATGAGAACGAGCTGGCAGGCCAGACTGTCCATAATTTTCAAACCGGAAATAAGACATTTTAACATTTACTTATGCTTTCCCCGTATAGACAATAATAGCATTAGTAGAGGTTTAACCTATTTCATCCCTTTCGACCGAACTGATTCTAATACCGTAGGCTTACCTTTTGCTGTGATTGCAAATGATGTCTTTGTGGTGGCTACGATTGCCAATTCATCAAGTGATCATATCGTCCTTCAATCGACACGTAGGGTTGTCAGGAGGATTTCTTTCGATACCAACCCTTAACGGGTTCGAATTCAATTCCATTTAGGTTTATAGGTCTTGGAGACAAAATCAAGCCGAATGACCATATACCTAAAATATCTATCTATATATCCAGCAACATTTCTTTATGTGACGTCTATATATATATATATATATGTACAGATAATCTATTGCTAATGACTTAGGTTTACGGATAATTGCGAATTAATGCATTAGGAAATCGTCCCTTATAGTCATTTTGTTCCTTTAACTAGATTAGCAATCAGCTTCCCGAATATCCCAATTTAATATATCACGATAACATTACCATGTATACTTTCGGGTTGCTTGCTTGCTCATGTCTCCGTATCTATATATATATATATATATATATATATATATATTTTGTAGCAACGGATGAATTAATCATAGAAAATAAACGTTTAGTATCCGTTCTGCCCAGTTGGGTAATGGTAACGGTAACAAAATAGGAAGCAAAATATGAATTCGAATGCGAAGTCAAAACTAAAATCGAAATTGCCCGACCAATGTGCGGGTTTGGGTTCCAACTACTATTAGAATTACAAACTTTTAGTTTGGTAACGAGGACAACCGCCGAATATATTCACTATGCGAGGCGGCGAGTTTCATCCCTCGAATTGAAAGTCGCCACTGCTGGAAATTACGGCCATGGAGAAACAGGAATAGAGAGAGAGAGAGGTCAATTGGAAGGGGGTGTTTATTGGCCGATAGATCTCAACCTCACCAACAAAACTAAATATTATTCAGGTGGCGAATAAGAGCAAAATTCGGGGCAATATTCGAGTTGGTAAAGTTCATTGCGGTTTGCGATTGCGGTATTAGTTACATTTGTGGATATACCAAGGTTGTCTACCTGAATATATAAGTACGATACGTTTATGTAACATCGGGTCGTATTTTAATTAAAGTTCTGGGAAATTTGACATATTAGCTGTTATTTAAAGGGGTGTATTAATGAAGTCCATATTATTCTACTTCTAACTGCTGCTATTCAGCACCATTGGTATTTTCATTGCTTTTCAAATTTTCAGGATAAAATAAATTATTTTTTGTTTTTGCTCTGTTTTCTCTTTTCTTCTTTTTTATTTCTTGGGTTCACATTTAATATTAGAGATTATTGGGGAATATTTGAGCTATGCCTGGCTTGCCGTCCGACCGTACTTTGCGAAGCTTAGTAACAACCGAGTCCGTTCGTCTGGGACTTTATTGTGATCTTTTTCGTGCGGCTGGAAGTGCCCGCGTTCCAGACATGACCCGAAACGTGAATCGCTTTACATTGGTTTATCCCTTTTCGGCTGTTGTCTTATGTTCTTCCAAGTCGAACAAATTGCCACGGATTGACCATATCTCAGTTGAAATACATCTATCTACTAGAACTTATAATTTTCTGAACTACCAAAATATGTATTCAAGACAATATGAAATTATTCGGATGAAAGATCGAAATTCCCATTATAATGTCAAAGGTTCCGGGTAGTAACCCATGTTTGTCTATATCTTCCCTGTCTCTCCACGTCTGTTTTAATTCTCTTAAGGTAGCTCGTAAAGTTTCATATTACGACTAACCCTCGAAACGCATCCCTACTCTCTTGTAGAAGATCATAAATACACTCGGAGGAACTCAGTGCCGACTGGGTATACTTCCACTGAGTGTCACAGGAATGGCTAAACGGGTTGCAGCAGCTAATTTTTTATTCCATTAAGTCTTATTGGAGACCCGGTAAAAGCACTTCATCATAAAGAAAGCAACAGCCACTAGCATTACAACTCGAATAGGAATGAATAGAAACATGGTAAATATGAAGAGCAGCAGCAAGTACGGATGTGGATGCTGAACCAACCCGACTCGTTCCCGTTTCGTTTATTTCGTTGCTGGCTACAAGCGAAAAGGCAGCAAAAGCCGAAAAGCTTCGCCGCCTCGCAGTTGAGTTCAAGTTGAAGTTGGAGGAATGTCAGTGGAAATAGAAATAGAACTCTTGGCTGGCTGGCTGTCTGAAACCGAAATCTTCTAAATTCATCCGGCATCCTGTAACTAACTATTAGGTATGTAAGTGCTAGCAACATCATGAATGGCACTTGTTCCTAGTTCGTTTACCTTTGCAACATTTGCTTGTGAAATACATACATTTAGTTGCTGAGGAAACATTTGTTGGTTTGTTCGTATCTTATAGGTTATGTAGATGTTGCAGGACTTGCTTTTCTTGTCTTTATTGTAGTCGCAGTATTTGAGCACCACCGCAGGGCGATTGTAGCGAGTGCAAGGTGTAGAAAGGAAACTCAATTATAATAAAATTACTGACCCAAGCGAAAATCACTCCATGGTCCTAGGGTTATATAGCCGGAGTTCATTGTTTTTCCCGTTATTTCCATGCATACACGACTTTTCGAATGGAAATAAAACCCTCACCTCTTTCTCTGTTCGCTCCCATTTCCTCTTTCTTTTAGCCCTAAAAACACTTATTATACCCAAGGAATGCAACCATCGGGGGGCGAAAACAGAATCATCGAAAGCTTCCACGTTTCAACCCCAAAGACTACAGTGCACGGAGTTACTTTTTAGTACTAGTAGCGTGCTAATTTTCATTTTCACTTTTACGCCACGCCGTAAGTGCCGACAACACGTTTGATGGACTCGAGGTTGTAGAAAAGTCGATTCGCGCAATTCGGCTTATAAGAACAAGCGCGACGTAAACGACGGCTACAATTACGTTCGGAATAGATTTTTTTAATTAACTTTCCAGAGGGGTTTTTAGTGCCTATTTTTTATGTCGGCGCTCGCTTCCTTTCGCGCCCTTCTCTCACTCTTTTCTTCTGCTACTCCGTTCGGGCTTCCTTGCTTGTTTGCTTGTTCGCTTGTCCGCTTCTCATCCGGTCACATTATCTCTTGTCTTCTAATTTCGGAGCTAATTCCAGAAGCATCGACATAATACATAACGAAGGCTGCCTTGCCTGCCTGCCTCGACTCTACGTTAATGTTTGCATTTAAGTTGAGTGGTGCTTATTGTGATGATCTTAAAATTACGTCATTTTTTTCTCCTCTTCCTTGTCCACTTATACATTTATACACACTTTTTTCATACAGACTGTTTTTGGAATCAAAAGAATTTCTATTAATTTAATTAGCACTGGATTTTCGGGAATTTTACTTTTTTCATATCAAATTTTATAGATAATAATAGTAATATCGACTATAATAATAGCTTGCTTTCATGGCAAAATGTAGTTTCTGACATGATGAAAAAGCTGGTAACTTTTTTACCCATTAACGAAATTAGTACTGGAATTGTCTCAATTGACAATATTACACAACAGCTCTACTCCACACTCTCTTATTCTTCGTAACCAAACTAAAGTAATAAGTAAAACTACTACACTGTACAGTAGCGCAGTCGCTTCCACTTTTGTCTTTCGATTCCAGATTCACGCTGTATTCACCTCATTCCGCTTCTCTCCTCTTCTTTGTCATGATGAGAATGCCTCCCAACTGAGACGTTGACGTTGCACTCTCATCATCACCTCATCTCTTGGTTCTTCTTTCTCTCTGTTTTCATTTTTGTTGTTACTTCTGCCACTCTGGCGTTTCCGTGCTTTATTGCTTATGTATTTAGGCATTGAAGTTGAAAGAATGTTTGCGCTTTAACTTGAAAGGATTGCAGCTAGTTAGCTAGCAGCTAACTAGGCACTCTAATTATTGTGCGCGCAAGATGTTTTCGAAACAAATAACCCGCATCGCGCTCTCGGAGTCTTT
>JARJDU010015179.1:0-23127 GCA_030264695.1 Lissagria laeviuscula | reverse complement strand
TTGGTTCTTTTAAAAACATTTTCATACTTTTATGGTTCTCATATAATAATTATAAAAAGATATAAAAATCTTGTGTGTAGTTATGCAGTTTTATGAAGTATTTCAAGAAGTTACTTCACTGAACAAGATTATTAATCATAACAAGTAAATAAACTGACAATCAAGTATCAACATAATTTTCCTGTAAGGGGGTAGTCCTCTAGATAATTTCCAAAAAGTTTATTTATTCGCTCAAACGCTCGAATTTATCTCAAATTTGCCAGAAACTACGATCTCGTGTTATGTGGTGATTTGTAAACAAAAGAGTCCTGACGCGCGTCTATGCGTTAAAGAGAGCGAGAGAAAAGGTAACCAGGAACTTATCGATACGGTGTTTTTGTAATTAACGGCCCACATATTTTTGGGGAAAAATCAAACGGAAGATATCCAGGCCGCCCGCCAAAACTGAATTTTGTGGGTGCAGCTCTCGGTGCAGCTGTCTCAGGAAGCGCCCGATAACATACAAAAGTCTTGAAATGCTTATTGTTCAACGATCTAACCAAATTTGGCATTTTCATTTGTTTTTCGTGAAACAAAATCCGAAAAACACCTATTTTAGAGTACTACCCCCTTAAGTTTCACATTCATAATTATATATATTATTAACACCTCATCATTAGCAATACTTTTGTGATGTTCTTCAAAACCCAAACAATTTTCCTTTCAATAACATTAATATAACAAAAGGATGACAATCTCGTTAAACATTTCATCCTCATCATAAAAACCAATTATCATCACTTCTGAAACATTTTACTGTATATATCTCTCTCATGTTGTATATATCTTAATCTATGTTTCCGTGCCGTCGCACACAATTGTTCAATTTTACTTTCATTTGGCGTCAACTTCAGCACTTCCCCAAAATCATAAATCGCTTTATCATATTCTTTAAGTTTCAAATACGCCACACCCCGTCGATAAAACGCTTTATCGTTCTTCGGATTTCTCAATAATATTTCTCCACATATCCTTATAACTTCATGATACATCCCTTTCTTTAACTTCGCAGCAGCTAAATTTGCCGTGGAATGGGCTTTAATTTTATTTAACACATTCCTATCGTGCTTTGGACAATGCTTAACTACATACTCAATATATCTATTAACTTTATCATACTTTCGAACGGATTTCGTATAGTTTTGTTTATTGAAGAAGTAATTACCCGACTCTTTGATGTTGTATACGACATCTTCGATGTTGAAAGTAGGAAATTTGTAGTCTTCAGGATACGGAGGATATTGATCGAGACCGTCGTTCTCTTCGATTTGGAATTGTCGGTCGGTGATTTCTCCGCAATGTGCAATACTACATTTGATTAGTGGGATATCATCATCGTCGCGTGGCATATTTGCGATTTCTTGTATAATACCGAAACCTTTGATTACTCTCCCGAAAGCTACGTTGCGGTTGTTGAGATGTTCACATGGTACTGTGGTGATGTAAAATTGCGAGTAATTACTGTTGGGACCATTGTTTGCCATTCCGACGATCCCGATCTTGTCATGCTATCAAAAAATATCATCAATATTAATGTTATACTAGTAGGGACAAAGCATGGAGATCCCTCTTTTCTAGCTACACCACTGTTAACTACATACAATCTAATAATACTCTTAAAGGCTGCCCCAAACCTAGCGAAACGGTAAAGCTTGTTTTGCAGCTCGACGAGCGGCGAGGTCGACGCTGATTGGCTAGCTGCAAGCTCAGGTATAGCTTTGCACACTAGCTGAAGCGGGAGCACACAGTGCCGTACGACGGTTGATTAGTACATTTGGGTATCTATAACATGCACCTTTCGATTTAATCAATTGTAGTAATCGAACTGCGTACGGCTCTGTGAGCGCCACCGCTCTTGTCGAGGGTCTGCTGTGCAAATGTGGCTTGGAGCAAGCGAATAGGTAATAGAATAGCAAAAAAAAAAATTGAAAAAAAACTCAATTTGTATGATCACAATCAGTCACGGCGCTAACATGGAGTTTGGAGGTAAATGAGCCTCTTAAGATACTAACCATAATATTAAAATTTTCATCATCAAATGCTCCATCATAGATGCTAACACCTTCAACAGAATCGTCTGGTCCAATCACATTGCCCCCCTGTATCATAAACTGGGACAAAACTGCAAAAAAAGCATAAAATAATTATTCTATCACCCTGCCAAGCATGCCTTGAAAAACAACAAAATTCAATATTCCCGTCAAATTCGAAAACACACCGTGAAAATGATCGAAAAATTCTTGTGATAGAAAGTTTACACTCGGTGAATTCAGTCTAAGGGGGAACGGCATCATGAGTTGTCGCTGCAACACTGATGGCGACGAAGACGGTCTCATGGTAGACAGCAAAGGATGTTTCCGCTGCTACGATATACCCAAAGTGAAGGGCCGCTTTGGATTGGCGTGGGTATCGGAGTCTCCTGAATGCCCAAACCCAGAGCCAGTCGGCTGGCAAGTGGAGTTCTGCGACACGCCATCGAAGGTAGAAGAGAAATGCCAAGAGATGGTACGTTGGATCAATTGCCCACCATTGCCACGCTGCGAGCCGTGCCCTCCCGATGAACTGTGCTCTCCGCACAATCCACCGCGATGCAATCCGTGCGCGCCGAAGACCAATCCCTGCATTCCGAAATGCAAACGCGGCGATTCGTCGACGAGGAAATGCCGTTGCTGTGGTGGCAGCCAACATAAAACCCGCAACCGGTGCTATCAAGCTGGTGGTAGTGGATGTTGTCGGCAAAGATCACCAGGCCCTAGACGCTGCACATGTCGCGCGCAAAGCCCAAAGCATTGCACCTGCCAAGATTTACCCGTGAAAGATACGAATAATCTCGTCGGCTCATCATCAGGTGACTATGCAAATTCTCCAACCTACCAACAGTACTACATGTCTACCTATTCCCCGAAACAGGTAATTCCAACTGAGACTAATGAGAGTAATAAGCATCGTTGTACCAAACAAACCTTGACATTGTATCAGAATCAAAACAATACGTATAATACAGACACTGAGTACTCCTACAACGAGAATTATCTAACGGGCAGAGGGGCGCAGAAAGGAAAGAATGGCAAGAACGCTTCGAAGAAGAGGAAACATCAAGAACCCAAGTTTCGGGAGTGTTTGCAGAAGAACGACGCGGGATGTCAGTGCGTGGTATGTTTGGAGCAGGAAGTCTACACAATCTCCTTAATGCAAGAGGATAAAAACGGCATGCAGCAGGAGTCCGCCGATAGTTGTACATGCAACTGCATGCCGGCGGACCCATCAGCTGGGACACGGTCCCCAAGACAACTGTCTGCCGAAAAATCCATTGGACAAGGAAGTCCTTCTGAGAAGTCCCAGGCAAGACGTCAGAAAACGAATTTGGAATCGGGTGGCAAACGCACCGAGTCCAGAAATCAACAACAAGACTCCGCATCCAATCAGCAGGAATTGACTAAACAGCAAACATCCAGTGGCTTCCAACAATCTGTGAAAACAGGAGGTTCAAGTAATCAGCAGCAACAATCCAGCAAAAATCAATCGCACTCTAGTAGTCAACTGTATGGTTCGTCTCAATCACATCAACGGTACGAAGATAAAACGTATACGCCTAGTATCAAGGGAGGAGAGAAATCTGGCAATGTCCATAGTTCCGATGACTTCGCCAAAACGATCCATGGCCAGACATTCAGCGACGTACCTAGTTATGGGCAACCACATGGTCTTTCTCCGAAACCTTCAAAAGGAGGAAATCAAGGACAAGGACGTTCGCAGAGCAACGTTCCCACTGCGATATCCTCCAAGAGTAATTACACACAAGGACGTCCACAAGGCGAAGGTTATGGCAATGAACCGTTGGACCAGGATGTGGGACCTGCTCCAAGTAGTGGCCAACAAAGTGGAATGTCCAAACGTCAAGCATATGGTCAAGAGAGTTCCGCAAGAAAATCTCCAGCTGCTGGAAATTCTTATGGTAATGATACCAATCAAGGATATGCAACGGATGGACCATCAAGAGCTGATGGATATGGCACTCCCCGGACTGTTGGTGAAGGATCTTCTCGTTTGGATGGGCAAGGACCTTCAAGAAATTATAATCAAGGTCCATCTCAACCGGATAGACAGCTAGCATCGCGATCTGATGGTCATCAAGGACCTTCTCGTTTTGATAGCCAAGGACCATGTGGTCCCGATGATAAAACACCTTTTCGAACTGATACCACCCAAAGTCCATATAGGAATGATAATGCAGGATCTTCACGAACCGATGGTCAACAATCTCATCGGAATGATGATCCCTCTAGATCTGATGGACAAGATGGATTCTATAATCCTGATGATGATGCTCTCGAAACAAAAGGAAAACAACAAAAGGGCGTGTACGCACAAAAAGGATCACCTCAGAACGATAGCAATTGGATGGAACCCACAAAAGGAGATAACGCTGAACGCCCAAACGCAGACGATCATGGCGATGGTAACGCAGATGATGACTTGATAACGCAGCAAAATCTCCAACAGAATTATGCCAACAAACCACCAGAGCAAAATAGTTTAGATTCCATTGATTTGGCGTTAAAGCATATGCATGAACGTCACGATGCAGCCAAACAGAAACAATTACCGAAACTGAATCAGGAAAAAGGTAAAGAACAACTGGATAAGGATAAAGATGCGAATGAACCTGAAAAGGATAAAGGTAAGAAGGAAGTTACCATTCATGAAGTCGAATACAAATCGAGGAAACCTCCGCCAAAGCAGGAATCATGGCTGTTTCCACTTCTATGTCAATGCTGCTTCAAATGCAAATCATGCAAGAAAAATAAGAAGAAAGAAAAGGAGAAGGCTGAAGAGAAAGAAAATGAGAAAGAAAAGCAACCCCTATCGCCAGCGATTCAAACACCAAGGACACAGAATACGAATTATATGGTTACTATAGCTGAAGATAAAGAATTGGAAGATATTGAGACTAAGGCTGTTGCTATAGCTGAAGAGATACCTAATGAAGAGGCAGCATTAATTGTTGATAAACAGGAATCAATGCATTGATAAGTGTTGACCATATAGAAGTAGTGTGATTTGAATGGTGCATGCATTCCACTAAATGCTTAGCATTCTCGTTTGTATACTGTTAAGGTGGGTGATGATTTGTTGGAGTATTTTTTTAACACATACATTAAGTCATAAGCTAACTGCAGAATTGGAATGTGCCTATTGATCCTTCTAAAATGAAAAGATCCATATTATGAAATAAATGAATTTATTCATACCTCTGTGAAATATCGTTCCTTTATATGACAGTTTAATGCCATTTTTGGTTGTTCCCAATTCTCCAGTACAAAACTGTCTGAAGTTCTCAACAGTTTTGGGTACTATTTGTTTATATAGTTGAATTATTACTCGTCCAACTAAAAAAAAAGTATACATAACCTATAACTTAATAACAAACAACAACATTTTTATGATGAACTTTGAATAACAACAATTTAACCATATAAACAAATCTATCAATTAAATAATAAATTACCATGCGAGCAACTAGTTAACCTGTGATAATGTAATAAAACTAACCTCTTTCATCGCCTATTTGAATATCAAAAAACACAAACACATCGTCGTCCTGCTCCTCGATAGCTTTTGTTTCCTGTAATATATTCACTATGTCCGCACTCATTTCCTATGATAATTGGATAGTTAAATAATTGGGATGATTTTTGTGGTATTACTCCCTTGTTATTGTGCGTACGTGCGTTTACAGGCCTACTTAACTTTTGTTATCACTTTATCCGATTAACACACATGGCTCTTATCAATTACATGCGTCATACATGTCAAATACTGGGTTTATATAATTATCACAGAAATTAAACCAGCGAATCCATCGGTATCAGTAATTATAGTAGTTACGAGGGAAAACTGAAAACAACAGTATTTTCAGTCAAAACAAAAATAATTGAAGGTTGACAATTGACACTGACAGTCAAAATTGTAACCTATGATAATGACAACGGTCAAATTAATCATTACATAAAATATTTATTTGTGTAATTAGCATATAAAAAAAAATAAATAACCTACCACATTGAGGCTAAATTTCATATTAAATTGTTGCTAATTGTAAATATTTAGTTCTTTTTATAAAATTTATAAGTTTGACCACTATGACTGTGTTTTGACATTCTGTCACTTTCATATTTGAAAACACATGCTAACCATTTTCGCGGAAATTTGATAGAAAATGAAACGTGAGAATGATGAGTTAGCTGGAAATTCAGGAAAACGTGCAAAACTCAATGGGGATGATCTCTGGGGTGATTCGGATTCAGATGTGGACGATTTTTTGCTGCAAGCATCACAAGTTGTTGAACTTAAAGTAAGTTTTTATCTTGATTTTTACATATATTTATCATCGCATTGTATAGGTTAACTTATACAAACAACAAATTTTTAGTTACTAATTCAATTTATTTTTAAATATTATTGAATAGCAACCAACAACAGGCAACAATCAATTCCAAATAGGTAGTTGCACATTGGGCTATAATGGATTTAATAAGTTTTCAATGGTGGCATCCACACAATTTGAAACTTCTTTTCAACAAGTTCCATCAACAAGTCGAACATATAATAATGGAGTATATGAAGAATTGAAACAACTGAAAGAACAAGTGCTAGTAAAAGATGGGGAAGTTAGTATATTAAGGAGTAAGTTGAAGCAAACTAAGGAAGAAATTGAAAGAACACATTTATTGAGAAATAATGAAACTCTCGAGAAGCTCAATGTTGTGCAGAAAGAGAGAGATAAATATTGCACAGAATTGGATTTTAAGAATATGGAAATTGTAAATTTAAGGAGGAAGCTTGCTAATGTTACAAAAAATCTTTTTGATAATACAACAAATAATGAAAATAATTGCAGTGAAGGCATTGCTTTATCTAGTGAATTGAGCAAGTTTCAAACAATTAATTATGTTAATGATGAAGATGATGATAATTGTGACAAAGAAATTGTACCATTTCTAGGGACATGTAAGTTATAAATATTTTTATTATGTTTATTCTATTATTATGAGGGTTGATAGGCAACATTTACATTTTCTATATAATCATCTAGTTTTGTAATTCATTTTTTCTATTGAATTGAGAGCATTTTGATCCCGTCATTGTACAAAGAAGGTTAGCGGGTATGAAGCCAATTGCGCGCGTATCTCTCCACTGCTCCATCAACGCCAAATGCTATCCTCCCGTTGCCGCTTTGAGTGGGCCAAACATGTACAAATCGCATGGAGAAAGGTCTGGGCTATATGGGGGGTGTTCAAGAATATGTGTTGTTTCCGTCTTTTTGCTCCGTAAGCGGCCTTAACTTCATTAAGGAGATGAAAATAGTAATCTGCATTGATTATCTGTTGTCTATGAAGGAAATTAATCAAAATCATTCCTTGGGAGTCGAAAAAAACAGCTGCCTAAATGCATTCGTTATGTTCGTGCTGGGACGACGATCATGGGCCTCATTTTCAATCTTATCTCGTCTTTCGGAGAAAGTTTTATGCTAGTTGTAAACACTGGGCTGTGAAAGGGTAGATTCCAAATTAGTTGCATAGCCGTTGAAGAATTTCAGGCAGGCGCACGCTTTTATTTGCACGAAATTTGAAAATTATTATCGCGCGCAACTGGCTAGGCTAACTGGCTTCATACCCTCCTCTCCTAATTCGATGTGAAAAATGTACTACAAAGCTAGGTGATTATGTATTTGAATGACCCTCGTATATTGATATTATCAATCACATAACTGTATATTTTATAAATGTTTTAGATAAGCCTTTGGAATCTGTGATACCTTTTGAAATATTTGAGAGTAACGAAGATGACATTTTTCCAAAACTGTCTACCAAAAAAGATGCAGCCGGTGAACGATATCTGCATTGCTTGATGTTTTCCAGTGATAATGGACGTCTACCTAGGGGAATATTCACATATTTAAGATACAAGGAGACTTTGAAACTGAAGCATTTCTTTGGGCCGATTCGATTACTGAAACAAGCTTTGAACACACATTTGGATAATGAAACTAAAGCAATTAATCAAGTATTAATCTAAGTATATACCTAATTTCTATATAATCTTTTGAATTAGTTACATTTTTTTATTCAATTGTTGATAATTTTCATTATAATTTGTTTCATTTTAGATTTATTTGATGACTTATACATTCCTTAACAATCAATTGGAATTTTTAAAGATATTTGATAAGAAAATACAAATTGATGAAATCCGTGATAGTGACCTGAGGCATTTACAACAACCAAATAGGAATGTTTCCTTGAATTTTTCTTTATTACAACCAAAGTTAGTATAAAACAATCATTTTATTAATTTGTAGTTGTATCCTAAGGGGATCCGCATCATGCGGTACATCGTCGGAAAGCAAAACTAATCACGATTCGGGATGCGTTAACGGAATTTCGATCTGGTGCACAGTTTGCGAGAAAATAATTAATTTGTGTCAAATAACACGACGCGAGCGCTCACACGAAATGGGCTGGCGCGCGTCGCCACAGGATACTGCTAGCAACCTGGCAGGATTGCAAACAGTTTTTCGGTGGAAGCTAGACAACTAGTGTGCAAATCTGGCTTGGAGCAAGCGAATTGGTAATAGAATAGCAGCCCCGCAAAACAAGCTGTACCGTTGCGCTAGATTTGAGGCGGCCTTTACGCTCGACTTTTCTCAGATGCACGTGTGCCTATTCTCGTCAGTGGATTCGCAACTTCAATCCGCCGGCGGATTCGATTCTCTTACCTGTGAACAGTAGAATTCGCCGGCGGATTAAGGTTGCGAATGCACCACGTTCGGTTTTTGTTTTTTCTAGGATTATTTCATTATTACTTACATACATATTTTTCTTCAACATTTCAGAAGTTTTGACAATACAATTCAAGAATGTGGCATACAATGTAGACAAGGCATTGCACTTCTTGCAATAATTTACCCATACAGTAATTATCTCAGGCATATAATACTAAGAAACAAGTTATCTCAAGTTTCTGACATTGAACGAACAACTTGGTGTTACAATTTTCCAAAACTTTTTTTAACTGGGACAGACTTTAATTTATTAAAACTATTAGTAAATGTAATTTCATCAATTGGACAAAACGTATGTATTTGTTTTTATTAAGTTTTTCATAGAATTCAAGAGCATACATACATAATATATTGAAATATTACTTTTTCATAATTTCAGAGACAGAGCACACTCTATACAGGATTATTATGTGCAACAAGTGATTTATTATCCCAAATTATACAATTTAAATTAGATAAACCAGAACTGTAAGTGGTACTCAAACATTTTCTCAATTTTTACATTAAATTAGTGTATTATGTTTTACAGGTATCATATAATCCACAATCTTGCGAAACAAATTATCTTGACAAATCCAACGTATCATGTGTTGTACTATCTCAGTGAGTTTTTTAAAAAGGCATCGACTTGTCCTGAATTTGTTGGATTGTTGTGTTCCATGCCGGTCAAGTCACATGTACAGAAAAAACTTACAAAAGGAATTGTATTAGTGAATGCGCAATGTTGTACTATTGAGATGTATTTCAATCTCTGTAGAGAAGCATTACCTTATTTACTTAATAATGAGGATAATTTCGGTTTTCGAATGCATTTGAATCTCTTAAATTTTGCAATCAATGCAATCAGTTGTAATGTCAAATGGATGTATTTTACTTCTGATAATGTACAGTAAGTTTTAATATTTTTTTGTGAAGTTCAGCTAATAACTAAAGTACATTATAAAATTGTTTTAGCTTTGATTGTCAAAGGGAATATTACAAATTGGTTATTAATGTGATTCATGTATCGTTAACAAAATATAAAATGCTGAAGGGACATCGAGATAAAGATATTTCAGGTAAGAAAATCGCTTTTTGTTTATTTGTTGCATTAATATATAAGTTAGTTAGTTAATAATTATTTTAAATGAACTAACTTTCACAGATGACTTAATAACTATTGTGAAGCTAAGTCCCAAAGTGTTAAACTCATTGAATCAGACGTTTTTGGAATTGATCGAAATTGACCAGCAATACAATGCGATTTTTAAGAATTGCCAAGCAATCCTGCAGGATCTGCTACCGATATTTACTACATGGAATGACTTTGAAGGTAATTATTTTCAAATACAGTGAAACCTCTCATAAAGAGCCTTATTTGTTTCGGAGTTTTACTCGTAATGCAATACACTCGTTAAGCAAAACAACCACGAATGAGAATTCGACTTTCAGAAAACAAAAAATCTTTAATATTCTTTTTACTAGGAAGTTGTCTAGAGAAATTTGTTTTTGCCGACGGTCCAAAATTGATTAAATTTGTAGCGCGCTTCTCTAGTTTTTTGCCAATTAGATAAAGATGCGTTGTTCCTATTTGAATGAAATTAATGTGACTGCTTCCACATTAAATTCTGAATCCAAAAACATAAAAACAATCGACAGATAGTAATTAGGGCAGGTACAGCGCACAGTGAAACATTGAACTACGTTCGCTACAATATCTCAGGTACTAAATAAGGTTTTATAACAATTTTGATATCGTCGGAAAGCCAGTTTAACGCAGATTTCAAATTTGTATCACACTTTATGCATTAATGTAGGAAAATATGAGATTTTGGTTTTTAAAGTTAGACAACAAAAGAAAATCGGCTCGTACGAGGTAAATTGCTAGCTTCCCACCGGTAAATAAATTAAAATAGCATAGTAATTATAAATTATATATTGTTTATGTATATAATAAATGTTTTATTTTTATATTACAGTTGAATCGATAAGAAACAAACCCTGTGATTCATCGCCCGCAACAGTAAAATGGGATAGTTTGGAACTTGAATCGTTAAGAATTTGATAATCTAGTAAGTATCACCACCATTAACATTACGAAAATTATATATATATATATATTATTAAGACATAAGTATACCATTAAAAGAAATTTATATTTACTCTTGATAAGGATAAAAAAAAACGAAATAAGTAATTTTTCATAAATGATGTGTGCCGGATATTAACTAACTGAATGGGGTTGTTGCATGCATTTTTTTACATTTTCTAATTACACCTTAGATATTTTTTTCCGATTATTTAAAAGCCTTTTTGACCCTCAAAAAAAATTATTGACAAAAAAACATTGCTAGAGTTGGCAATGGATATCACTAGCTGGTATCCCTAGCATTATGTGGAATTATGTTGGTAGCTGCATATCATACATCTTGCTCGTTCCTTTAACTTCGCAAACTGTTAAGTTGCTCATGCTCACTCGGTTCGTTCTCCCTTCTTGCTAAGCATGCCCTGCGCCCAAGTAATTGCAAGCTTACCGCACATGTGTGTCGACTCAAAATCGTGACCATCGTGTTACAACGAACTTCATCGCAGGCCGGGTTCGGGTTCAATGCGTGAATCAGAGTTCTAGGGACAAATTTTAATTTCTAATAACTCTTTTTAAGGGCATGCACAACAACAGCAACCCCATGCATTTAGCAATAGTAATAATATTATGTACTCATGTAATTTATTTTTATTGTTGTTTTTAAATCTCTGACTGTTTTTATATAAGCAATTAAAGGCATATACATACAACTATTTAATAGTATAACAAAATTGATCTTGATCTATTTACTGACTAAGTAAAAAATACTCTTCGTAGTTAATTTGCGAATTATACAAAAATATTTACATCACAATACTTCATAGTTTTAATTAACAACTTTAAATCAATCTCAAAAAACATGTATATATCAATATGGTCAAACAATGCTACAGGGGGAGGGAGGGGAGACATTTGTCCCCAAGCCAGAGCGCCAAACAAATTTTAACATTTTCGGGCATGTATTTTTGTCTCTAGTAGTAGTAACTTCTTGTGGACTCCTGTTCGAATGTTGCTGGGGGCGCAAAACCTTCAGTTTTCTCCAGGCGCTGAAAATCCTAGCTACGCCGCAGGACTCGGTGCAAAATTAACTTGCAGGGCTTTCATTGTGGAAGAAAAATGTTATTTCTTGAGGGTGGATTGGGGGGTTGAGCGAAAGATCTACGTAGGGCCTAAAAGTTAGTATGGGGCCCTGTGCGGTACGCCGTTCGTACCGCCCTCTGGCTACACCCCCGTATATCATTAACATTTCAATTTAATTAAATAAATATTAATATCATCTATGTTTTTTGAGATTCATTTCATATAAAAATGTATACCTAAAGCATATAATATCTTATTCTTTAATTGTTGCAATAATTAACTTAGGACTCGGTTTAAATCTCATGGACTTAATAACATCTCGGTTCGCCCATTTCAAGATTTACTCGAATTCACATTATTCGCGACGCAAATTATCCAAACGCGCTTGCAAATCAGCATCCGCATCAGATACACCCGCAGCAACGGCCTGCGGAGTCGAAGCTTTCTGTCCCGGAGAAGGCAAAGAACCTGCAGCTTGGGGTAACCCAGATAATGTATCCCCCAATTGTAATCCCAACTCATCAAGTACTTGCGTAACAACCGCATCGCTCTCTTCCTCATCATCATCACCTTCCATTGCATCATCAATGGCATCATTCATGATATCTTCCTTCATATCCATAATCTCAGACTGCTTTTCGAATTCTTGTAAAATATGTTGGATTTGTGGAAGATTCAGTTGCCGGTTCATGCTTGCCATAGCACGCGTCACGCCTTTCATTGCTGTTGCCATTGCGTTCTGCGAACGGAGTGTTTGTATTTTCAGGCTGACTGCTTGGATGTTGGCTTTCATCAACATGAATTTCTTTGCATATCTTCTTGTTCGAACTAGATCTCGAGCCATAATTTTGACAGCATCCTAAATAGTTTGTTTTAAATTTAATTGGTTAAATAATATAGGTAGTAGTTCTATAGATTAATAATAATTGGACACTTACCATTTGTCCTTCTTTAGCTAATTTTTTTATGTCTAGTATTATTTTCTTTTCCTGCTGTTCCATTTTCATTTTCTCGCGGTCTAAATCTCGCATTGCTTTGTTCAATGCACGTTGATTTTTGCGCAACATTTCTTCGGGGGTTAATTTCTTGCCGAACAACCACTCCATGATTAGGGTAACTGTGAAGATTTATTTTTCAACAATTTATGGACTTATTGTAAATATTGCAAGGTTTTGTTATTAGTCATTGACGTAAATAATTTTTGACATTTTAGGATTCAATAGGTTAGTGTTACTTACTGTCAATGGTGGCGTTTATTTTTATTTTTCCTTTTAAATGAATACTAAAAGCAAACAAGTTTATGTAATATAAAATTACTTAAATATTATTAATCAATCTTGCTTTAAACATAGATTAATACTTAGTACTAGTAGAATTAATTTATTATGAGAATATATTTAGTATTATGATTGTATAATGAGTTGCCTACTGTACAGATAATTTGAAACTTGTGAGCCTTTTCGGGGGAAACGCGGTATAAAAGAGGTTGTTTAATGGGTTGCCTACTCTACAGATAATTTTTAATTTTAAACTTAAAGGCTTTTTTGGGGGTACGCGGTATAAAAGCGGTTGTATAATAGGTGGCCTACTGTACAGATAATTATAAATTTGATGGTGGGAAAGCAGAATAAAAGAGGAAAACTTCTTTTTTTTAAACTGTGGTTATCTTTTTCTTATATTCATGTATAACGGATTGGTTTTTATCACCAATTTTAAACTGTCAAGATGTATTTATATCGAATCTTTATTACTTTATTTAAAAATTTAATTAAATTGATAAATCACCCAATATAATCAATAAAAACTGATACTTATAAATAATAATCTTGAACAACTAATACTTATTGCGTTGCTAACAAGATTAAAGTCATAAATAACGTACATAGACACTATCCTTATCATACTGCAAATATTCTCATAGCATTCAATTTCATTGAATATCGTTTAAACTTCCTCATCTAATGACAGTAAGTAGTATCACTTAAATCCCATTTACATCTAATGGCAATGTTTTAGCGATGCCTTTCTTTTCAAATTCGCTAAAAAAGTTTCTGTTTCTTGGTCAACAAGATCAATTAATCGAATATGTTAAAAATAATCAGAGTTACAATGTACGCAAGTTATTAAAACATAACAATGGCTTGTTACACGAGGAATACGAAAATGGAAAAACGGTACTGGAATTGATATGTTCCATGGAATTCAATGAACAATTACAAATGGAAACGGTCGAAGCATTATTTCAAAACATACATGCAGTTGAACTTAATCCAAATCCCCAATGGGGATACAAATCGTTGATACATTTTGCCGTTTTGGGTATTTACCAATTCAATTCAATTATTTCAAATTATTGTTCATCCTTATGCATTTTAGGTCAAAATCCAAACATATTACAAGTCCTGATAACAAAACTTCCTAATCAACTTCATCTAACAGCCGAAAGAAACACCGCGCTTCATACAATCATCAAAGAAGTAATACCGACAGATGTAATGTGTTTTTGTCAATGTATCGCAGTCCTAGTAAAAAGCGGAGCTGATGTAAATGCCAAAGACAAGGAAAATAAAACCGCATTGGATTGGGCTAAAGAGAAAAATATCACGGATAAACTTGTCCTAAAGTTATTGCAACCTAAGCATCCACCCATTGAAGTACAAAAACGCGCAGTCATACAAAAATCCGCTATCGATTACCTTCATGATAAGGACGAAGAAGGTTTTCTGCGACATGTCCTGGATAATAATATGGATAACTTCCAGGATATTGAGAAATGCCTTTCATTCGTAGTCGAACACAATTTATTGCGAATTGTCGACTTTATGATTGACCATGTTCAGCTGAAAATCGGCGAGAACGAAACGCATCCGTTAATTGTTGCTAAAGAAAGGAGACATTATGCGATGATGGAAAAGTTACTGACATCCAACAAAATGTATGTCCCGCCAGATATACTTTTTCGATTCATTAAGAGAATCGACGGTGTGAACCAAGACAATGACTTCTTGAAATTCTATCAGCTCATTATAAATCACGAGAGTGTCGATGTGAATTCCCGAGATTCCGAAGGAAATTCCCCGTTGCATTATGCAGCGAAATATAGTAAGTCCGAAGTGACTGAACTCTTGCTAAGAAACAAGGCATCACTGGCAAATCGGAATTCTTGTAATCAATTAGCAATTGTTGATATCGATCATGATATCTTACATCGTCATTTCGATTACTGCATTCAACTGCGTATCGAACATACGAGCGAGGAACACGTCTCACTTACTTTTGATTATGCTACATTACTTCCTACCCAAAGCCAAGTGCCATTTATCACTAGAATGGAAAGCAATAACAAATTGTACGAGGACGAAAAATCCGCCAAAGTAGATATTGAGGAAGTGCCTTTGAACGAGGAGAGAACTAGTTCAAAGTCTTGCGTGAACGAAATCGATGTCATCTTGCACCTTTGCAATGATCCAGAGAAACGAAATCTGATCTTACATCCCTTGATAACAAGCTTTGTCAATGCTAAATGGCACAAAGTCGAAGCTTATGTACTCTTGAATTTTATCTTTTATACCTTGTACTGTATTTCATTGTCTTGCTATCTTATGAATTATCAAGGAAGTTTTTTAACGTTCTGGTTTCTGTTGGTGATGACAATTGTATTGATTTTTCGGGAAATCTTCCAAATCTGTTTCATGAGATTAAGATATTTTAAAGCAATGGATAATTACATTGAATTGGGATTAATATTGACAGTTATTTTGATGTTGGCTTGCCCTAGTGATATTGTGCAATTTAGAATCTTGGCTGCTCTCGAATCAGCTTTCGGGTTACTCTTCATGATGTGCAATATACCAAAAATCGCTTCGTACATTAATATGTTTAAAACTGTTACATATCAATGTTGTAAGGTGCTGGTTATTTTCTTTGTGTTAATCTTAGCATTCGCTTTCTGTTTTCATTCATTATCAGGAAAGAAATATGAGAATCAGGTGGAAGAAGAGGATTATTTCTTTGGGAATTATACGTCTGCCTTGTTCAAAACAATGGTCATGTTGAGTGGTGAATATGACGTAGGCAATTTGCATTATGATGCAAATACAGCTACGTTGCAGATTATTGTGGTTTTATTTATATTCATCATGTCGGTGGTGTTAATGAATTTATTGATAGCTTTGGCGTTTGCGGACATACAGAAAATCAAGGGTGACGCTATTCTACATGAGTTGAGAACGAGAATCGAATATTTGGCTTATGTAGAGCCAATGTTGCATACTCAGCGAAAAATCAAATATTGCTATCTGAATTATATGAATCTAATGTTAATTTCACTCAAACATAATGGGAAGATACAGAATCAACATGATTTGCGACAATTTTGCTTTCGATGTTTAAGCTGGGGCTGTGAATATCAACTTAACAAGAAGATGATTATGAAGGCGAAACAAATTGCGTTACGGCATATTAAACATTAACATTTACAACATGTGCGTTTATAAATATGTATAAATTGATTTATAACATAATTAAATATTTATCAAGGTAAACCATTATCAACTAAACATAATCGCCGTTTTATCTCTTCAGCTAACTCCCCTCTGGCAACTTCAATCTCTTCCCGACTCACAACATTCCGCAACTTAACAACGCCTTTCTCTAACTCGCTCTCCCCCAAAATAACCACCAACGGTATACTTTGCTCCTCGCAATGCTGCAATTGCGCCAACAACTTCGGATTCTTCTTATACGACTGTTCCACTTTAAATCCATTATCCCATAACTCCTTACACAGCAACATACGCTGTTCAAATAAGTTTTTCTGCGCGGATGCAACGAAAACTTCAATCTCCGTCGTGCGCACCTTGCACTTATTACTCGCCAGTTGTGCTTCCATCACAGCGAAAATGCGTTCCACACCAATGGAGACTCCTACACAAGGTACTTGCTTATGTTTCGGGTCAAACATTCCAACAAGATTATCATAACGACCGCCTCCTGCTACTGAACCAACGGATACTTCGTCACCAGTACCGGATTCGCCTAAAAGCACCGCTTCGTAGATGATTCCAGTGTAATAGTCCAATCCACGGGCTAAACTCAAATCGAAAGAGACTTGGTCTAGTGTACCATAGATCTGGCAGTATTTTAGGATGAGTTTCATTGCTCCAAGGCCTTCCACAGCAGATTTCGATTTGATGAGGTTCGCATCGTTTAGAAGCTTCTCGACTAATTCTTCTTTCCCACTGAGACGAACGTATTCTCCGATTTTGTCAGCTACTTCATCTGTGAGTCCCTTTTCGTCGATCATTTCCTTACGGACTTCTACCCATGGACTCTAAAATGTAAGAGAGATTAAAGAGGATTTATGGATTTATGCAAATGGTATTGTGTTTTACTTTGTCTAGTTTATCAACGGCAGAACAAATCGATCGGAATTTATCTGCAGGAACACCACATGCTTCGAACATTCCATCGAGAAGTTTTCGATGGTTTAGTTTTATAATAAACTTTCCAATGTTCAATGATGTGAGTATTTCATGGACCACACGGACGCATTCACTGTCTGGTAACATTTCATCATAAGTTCCAGCAATATCAAAATCCTACAAGAACAATAGTAACATGAGTACCATAGATTTGTCATTTCTTCAATATAATAATCACTTACGCATTGATAAAATTCGCGATAACGTCCTCTAGACATGGATGGATTATCGCGACGATATACTTTGGCGATGTGGTAACGCTTTATATTGGAAATTTTATTCATTGCAAGAAACCTTGCAAAAGGCACAGTCAAGTCATACCGCAATGACAAAATCTCTCCACCCTGATCTTTCAGATCATAAATAAGTTTCGAATCTTCTCCATACTTCCCAGTTAAAACCTCCTTTAATTCAAAGATTGGTGTATCAATTGTAACAGCTCCATGCTTCTTAAATACATTGATGACTTTCGACAACACTGAATTCCTCACAGACATCTGTTCAGCAGCATAATCCCTGGTACCTTTTGGTGTTTTGAGGACAAACTTTTGATTAGATGGTGCTGAGGTCTCATTGTTTTCATTCAGTTGAGTTTTGAGTGCAAGTAACTTTGCAACTTCTTCACCAATCTAAAAATTAATAATTTTACTTATAGCTTAACACATAATTTATTAAGTATTCTAAAAACTACATAATCATATAGCAATATATCAAATTAATTCAATTAATACTGTAAGTCACTGACCTGCGGTTTACTTGCAGCAAATGAGCAATTAGAAGTGAATGTTGTATGGAATTGTAATTTGTGTAAAGTAGTAACCACAGGTCGTGACAAGAACCATCGGAAAAGGTATTTGGCTTGCGTGCGGAACATTTTTGAATAGTGACGGGCCCCGATTTGTGAGGAAAGTGAAAAATGATGCAATATGGTAAGTCAATGTTGGCAATATGTTACCTTGTCTTTACTTTCTTTCGCTGCTTTTAACTTGCGCACCAAATCGCCTTGTTCTTTGATTTGTTGTTCAATTGCCTCTTTAGATGACATTGTTTTTTACTTAACTAGCACACAATAATGATATTAGATTAGCGCGTTGATGAAGAGCGATCCTGGTAACGTTACCGACTCATGAATGTGCAAGCATCGACTGGATTGCGGTGCAACGTGCACGGATTGGAACAAATGAAAAGTTTAAGAAACGGTAGCGTAACTCCTACAAGCAGCAAAATGTGGTGAGAGAAATTTGTGAAAGAATAACGATGGGGATTTGTTGATTGTCTTGTGGATTTCGAGCAATTCAGAGGATTTATAGACTTCCTCGGTTTGCTGGTTAGTGGTTACGCACATGCAATGAAATAACCACGTTGTTAGACGAATTTATTGCCCTATACAAAATTAAATCAAACACACAATAATATCATATTATAAATATTACAATAAAACATAATTTTGATTATTCCAAGTTATAATTTATATAAAATTTAAATAATTATTAATATAAAACATATTTAGTAGATACTATAGGCAACCCATAAGACAAGCTGGTCTATTTAGCGCCAACCATATATTAATTAATTTTAAATCGGTTAATCTTTCGTTTCATTATCACTTTATCTAATAAATACAACATTTTTACAATTAAACATACAAGTTAATTATAACTAAAAGATTATATAAACGATTTAACTTAATAATTCATAATTTGCTTAAGATCATATAAATGTCAATGAACATCTATCTTAATTTGAATCCCTTATCAACTCCGGATAATTTTCTATTCAAATTCATCTATATGATCACACAAAACTCCTTGACATTTCCATTCGTGCCATCCAAACATCTGAACGTTGCAACGACAACCAGAGAGGACAGTCCAAGTCACAGTCGCCTCGCGATCTACAGGTTGTCTTGTGCGTCATATAAATCGAAATGTGTTTACCGTGTTGTTGTCGTGTGTGTATGACGAGCGTGTAATCAAATACGCGGGGTGTGCGTTGCAATAAAAGCGCGAAACGCAAGCGATTAAATTACCACCTATCGCATAACAACATTTTAACCAGTCAACGACAATAATACTAGATATCTAGGCGCGACAGGAGTTGCATCAAAGTATTCAGCTAAAGTGATGTGAGTAAACATGAGTGCGGTTTAAATTATGTGCAGCTAAATTGATGATTATTCGCGATTTTAAAGTTTGTGTCCAAATGGGATAGTGGTTTGAAACAAGTTCATGTTTCTAATAGGAATCGGTAAGACAATTGATGTTGTAATGATGATGCTGAGAAGAGTAGAGTTGGGTTGAGAGAAGAAGGACGTGAGGAATTGGTATCTGAAGATATAAACAGTGAGAGATCACTAATTCCAAATCAGAACCGAATCAAGTTTTATTTGCCATTTATATACTTGCGTCTAGTATACACAGTCATAAATTGTTGTTAAGTGGTTAATATCTTGCTAATTTGACAATAACAACAGCATCTTAATTGTCTTCGGTTTACTTCGGAAATATTCGGACTCATACAGTAGGCAATTGTCATAATGTATTTAAATGCCATGCGCAGTAGTCGTCCGCCATGTTAATCTTTCATATAAGAAGCAGCTACCCAAAATTCAATTCGGTTTATGTATTTATTTGCATTATGTACAATAAATTACAATGGTATGTGCATAGATACTATGAATTTCAGTCTTTCTTCTCGATTTCATTATATTATATAAATCTTGTACTTGTACATGACACTAACAAAAGTTATTTGCTTCTCTCTGTTCATAGATCCGCCACTGGACATTGTTGTGCACGCACAAGATACGTTTGTCTGCTGCTGCGCTGCGCACGTATTATAACGGCAAGAGCAGCAAGAATGGGAAAAGCAACGAAAAAGACGCGTTGAATCGCGTTACAAGAGGAAGGAGGCGGCGACGGTAACAGCAGCCCAGCCGCAGAGAGTAGCTAGCGCAAGACGTACACGCGAGAATCCGTACACAGTGAGCGGTGCAGCGCGAACGCGCGCCTTCCAGTTGTCGGCGCACCATCGTCGGACACCCGTCGGTCGTGTTTTGTTTCTAGTCGCACGAACCTGCGCGATCGCAATCGACGCAGTCGCGATTGTGTGACGATCGCGTTTTGTTTTAAACTTTAGCTGTTGTGACTATTCGCGGTTTAATTGTTTGTAATCGCGAACGTAACGTACGTGCGATCATGACCGCAAGCGTGCCGATTATTCCATTGTGATTCGCAATAATACATAGAAAGTTAGTTAGTTACTCTATATAATACATTCATAATTATTATTTACGTTGCGCTGCTTATAATTGCACTTTTACAATGCGAATGTTAAGACTGTCGTCGCGATAGGATTGTCGCCGGGTATAAATATTTAAATAAATAATATTCATGCGTGCATGATTATGATGAACAACGGTTATGTGTCACGAGTGAAGGAAGCAAGAAAACAACAGCAACGAAGCTGATTATTCGATGATATTGTTGTTTATGTGCTGCATGTGTATTGCGAAAACTTGAAGAAGACTGTAAGGTGTGTGTGCATCGAGAAGACGAGTTGCAATTGTTTGTTGAGAGTCAAGTAGGCGTGATATCGCGAAAGTCATAGTTGAGGAACAATTAAAATGGGGGTCGGATTACCGCCGCTCGAGTTCACCGAGTGTCTCATTGATAGTCCCACGTTTAGGAATAATCTGCACAAGCACGAGAAGGAGTTGGACAACACTAATCGTCAGATCAAGAGATTGATTAAGGAAGTGAAGGAGTTGTTGCAGGCAGCTAAACGTAAGTTTTATTTTGCATTAAACAATTAAATTTAGTAGATTTTGCGAGACTATTATGACATTCGATACTTGAAATTGGTAATTAGAAAGCTATATATAGATATGGCTAATTAGGTTTGATAACAATATGGTATTAATTAGCGAAATTCGAGTGACAACACTTTGTTGATTAAATAGATGTTTATCTTATCGTATATCGAAGGTATTGCATCAGCAAACTTGATACTAAGATAAGGGAAAAAGCTTTTATGAAATTAGCATTATTAAGGCTCTTATTAGAATTCATAGAAAATCATTAGGCAAACTGGACAACTAAAGGGCCTCGACGAATTTCTCTAGGCCCTCTTCCCCTCTCTACATCCCATCTCTTCACCAGAAATAAACATTTTCGAACAGTTCATATCCAGCGAATTTTTCTAGCACTCCCACCCAATTTCTTGCCCGAAAATCAGTTATTTTAAAACTTATATTGCCGCCACTTCCAGTCTCGTAATGCGCCCTGACGCCTGTAGATTTGAGTTGAACCGCACTTAAGAGGCTCATTTACCCGACGAACTGTTTCTCTGAGGGAGTCCAGCATGAAGTTGGATTTTGATGACTATGGCCAGAGTAAATGGGACAAAAATTTGCATTCGGCTCGTGACTGATTACGGCCAGGGTATTTAATATTTTTACAAAATTTGAAAAGTACATTATTTAGCGATAAATTATATACCCCCGTAGCGTGGCCGAAATCGCGATTTTTGCCTTCAACTCTATATATAAGCCGCTAAAGTTAAAACACGTTTTTCGAAATTTTCAAAATTAATTTTAAAATATTTCCGATTTGAAATTCGATAAGGTAAAACGATAGGGGCGTAGTTCATGGCGGCTATAAAATTACGCAAAAGAAATTAGAAAAGAAGCTCAATTAGTGCGATCACAATCAGTCACGGCGCTAACATGGAGTTTCCTATACCAGTTTGGGGGTAAATGAGCCCCTTAAGTTAGGTTTGCGCCTGGGAGCAAACGTCTCCTGTGATCTGCACAGTGGTACCTGCTAGACCTAGCTAGAATTTGTCCAGACTAGCATGCACCCCCAGATTGCGTTCCTCTAAGGGTGCCAAAGGAACCGAACTTTGCTGACTCCTAGGGGCATCAATTCCATATACAATGACAAATATGAATTTCACAGTGTTTGTTATTTATTTGCAAAATGTTATTTTTGCTTAGAGCTCCGGGTTAATCCGATCTTAGTGTTATCGCACATTGATTACATAACATCAGGGGTATAGTGGTGACAGGCCGGCGCATATGTACTTTTTTCAGAGCTAGGGCGCCGCTCAGCGTGTTTTTTTTATAAAAGGTATCGCTCAAATTCAACAAAAACTGCTTACTTTCTACTAATTTGTGTAAAGTTCATGGGAATTATGATTTTTAAGCCGGACCTAGGAATAATTACCTAGGCACTACACCTCTGCTTAAAATAATTCTAGTTCTGTACTCACAATTTAAATTAAAAATTCTTTCGTCTATATATTTTTCTCTTTTTATTCAATAATTAAGTGCAGACACATTTTTTATTGTTATGAAAACTATCTGCACCTGACCAACTCCAAAATAACGATTTTATTTATTATTCTGTGGACATGGTCATAGTCGTTAGCGTTTTCTTTTTGTCATTCAGGTACACGCATATTGTGCCAATTCCTATCGCGTTTAATTTGTATTCTAATAACTCTGCGTTTTGATCGAACGGTCTCAAATCGACCGTCACATCGGCCTTGATTTAGGCGACTGATTTCGCCTATGATTATAATACTTATTATGTAGCATATATAGTAAGTGAATA
>JARJDU010015159.1:0-10171 GCA_030264695.1 Lissagria laeviuscula | reverse complement strand
CGGCCCAAACCACGACTTCTACCAGACTGAAGTCTTCCTCCAAGAATTCCAGCCATTACCTTACAAAGTGGATAGGGATAATTGTAGGAAAATATCCCCCACTACAAGTGGGGTCATAATTACACAAGTTATACATGTATAAACGCTTTATTTAAATACATTACATACATACAATACATGACATGTCTTATTACTAAACCCTATCACCCATCCCTCGGTGGTTGTTGCTGGTGGAAGTCCCACGATGTATGCTGGTTGTCCACTCTTGCTCCCTCACTGTTAAGTCCCACGATGACTGACGATCTTCCATCGTCGTGGTTGGGGTTGCATGCCAACGATACATGCTCACCATCCACCATCGTTGTTGTTAAGTCCCACGTTGATCTAATGTTGGCCCTTGTTCCCATCAACCGCCGTTGATATTTGCCAACCAACTACTACTGTTGATGTCCTGCGATGTTGGCCGTTTTTCATTGATGTTGGTCCCAGGTGACTGTCATTCTTGTAATTATGGCATCATGTTACTGAAAATAAAAATAAATGCAAGTTACCCATGTTGTATAATTAGTTCCATATTTTCCTTATACCTATAATGCATCACGTAGAATTTAGTAGTCTTTGCAACAAATTCAAAACATTAAAAAAATCTGCTGCAGTTTTGCCACAATCTGCAGAAAGGTAACAAAAAGCAAAACAATTGAGAAAATCTTTACAATTTTGACTTTAGAGCTGCAAATCACCCTGATTCCGACTAACTGCGCGCCTTCAAAAGTATTCAAAACACGAAAAATAATAAATAGTCTTTACAACGAATTCGAAATATTTAAATAATCTGCGTCGGTATTGCCAGAGTATGCAAAGAAGTGACAAAAACAAGAAAAAAATTAGAAAAACACCTAACAAATTTGATTTTAGGCCCGCAAATTACACTGATCCCGACCGACTGCGTAAACGCATCGGTATACAGAATTATGTTAAAATATAAATATTAATAAATGTATTTATTCATACCTGATGTCAATTAATTATCCTTGACTGCTTATGCAAACATGATGATGGATGCTGAAGTCCTGGTACTCTTCTCACAATTGCATTCCATTTGCTTTTCGTCCTGCTGCGGCTTGACCTGGGTGCTTTTGACGACGTCTTGTGTACTCAGAGCATATTTATTCTCTTCAGACTTTGATTTCTTTGAGCCCAGTTAATCTGGGTCTAAAACATTGAATAAACACACATTAGTTTTTCTATAAATATTTAAACACTGAATTTATATCCTAATTTTAAATATAGTGCGCTAATTGTGTGCAATCCTAGTTCACTGCCCTCCTTTAGAATTTATTTAGTTTTCTATTGTACAAAAATATTTGAAAAACGGACTGACGGATTCGCAGCAAATTATTATAATTACTGTGAAAACATTTGACAATTAGAAAAAAATTCGAACAATTTTCAAATTTAGAAGAGGTGAAACGCCTTTACCGCTCCTCTTTTGTGCAACCCTAGTACACTGCTCTTCTTTGAATTTTATCTATTCTTCTATTAAAACTATAATATATGCATTTGAACCGACGGATTTGCATCAATTTACAAAAATAACAATAAAAACACATGACAATTTGACAATAATTAAACAATTTTCCAACTTTGAAGAAGTGAAGTGCCCCTACCGTGCCACTAATGTGCAACCCTGGTACACTGCTCTTTTTTAAATTGATCTATCTTTCTACTGTAAGAAAAATATTTCTATTCGAACGGACGGATTCGAAGCAATTTACGAAAATCACAATAAAAATACATGACAAATTGGCAAAAATTTAACTATTTTCCAAATTTGATAGGGTGAAACGCCCATACCGCGCCTCTTTTGTGCAACCCTAGTGCACTGCAATTCTTTGGAATTTATCTAGCATTCGATTGTACCAAAAATATTTGCAATCGGACCGACAGTTTACTATCAATATACGAAAACTGCACAAAAAATACGGATCGGCATCAATTTACGAACCTAACAATAAAAAACACATAACAATTTGGCAAAATTTAAACAATTTTCCATCTTTAAAAAAGTGAAATACCCCTTCAGCAACATTTGTATGCAACTCTGGTTCACTGCTCTTCTTTAAAATTCATCTAGTTTTCTGTTTTAAAAAAAAATGTTGTATTTGGTCCGACGGATTCGCAACAAATAACAAAAACAATAATAAAAACAAGTGACGGTTAGGAAAAAATTTTAACTACATATTTTTCAACAGTGTAGGAGTGAAACGCGCCTACCGCGCTATTTTTGTGCAACCCTATTAAACTGTACTTCTGTTAGTTTTTTCTATCTTTCTATTATACCATAAATATATTGCAATCGGACGGACGGTTTAGCAACAACTGACGAAAGTTGCACTAAAAACATGTGAGCATTTTGAAAATCATCCTACCATTTTCCAATTTCAAATCAATAATATTTGCACTCTCAACGACGAATTCGCAACAACAATTTACAAAAATAATAATAAATTTGGAAAAAATCCAACTATTTTCCAACTTTGTGTGGCGAAACGCGCCTACCCCTAAATTAAAGCAACCCTAATGCACTGCTCTTCTTTAAAATTTATCTAGCTTTCTATTGTACCAAAAATATTGCTATTCTTAGCGACGAATTGGCAATAATTTACGAAAATTACACTAAAAACATGTGACAGTTTGAAAAAATCCTCCTATTTTCCAACTTTGATGGAATGAAACACGCCTACCGCACCACTCTGTCAACCCTGGTGAAATACACTTCTTAAGAATTTATCTGGCTTTCTAGAAAATCGATAATAATTAAGTAACAATTTAAAAAAATATCAATGTAAGGATGAAACACCCCTACGGCGCCACTTTTATTCAGCCACAATAAACTGTTTCTCTTTAAAATTTATCTTGCATTTTAATAAAGCAAGAATACTTCAAACTCGAAGAATGAGCGAGCAACAATTAACAAAACTAACAAATGACAATTTCAAAGAAAATAAAATAATTTCTCAAGTTTTGGAAGGTGAAACCCCTAACGGGTCACTATTGTTCAGCCATGGGGCATTCCACTTCTTTACAATTTATCTAACTTTCTGGTGAACCAAATATTTAAAATCGGTCCGACGGCTTAGCACAAATTACGAAAATAACAATAAAATCGTACCCCAATGTGGAAAAATATAACTGTTTGTCCATTTTGAGGCTTTGAAATATGTGGTGGATAATTACAAAACGCGAGAGTCAAGTCAATGCACAATTATGTTCAATATTTTATTTATACACTAACATTTGGTGTAATTTAAAGTTTGCAATTCTTTTTAGGACACTTCCACGCGAATATTGACAAAAGTGTAATTACCAATAATTATCTACTCAAAAATTTTATAAAATGACGTCCGACGGTTTAGCAATTGTCTACAAAAAGAACCGTAAAATTAACAATACATAGAATCAGGAACAACATGCTCATTTAGCAAGCATCAGCCCTTCCTCTGAATTTATTGACTTAACTCCAATTTCATATCACTTCTAAAAATATTATTTTCCTGAATTAATTTTAATTTTAATATTGGAATTTTATTTCGGACACTAGCACGCGAATATTTGCAAAACAATAAATTCACTCCAAAAAGTAATTTCTTAATCAATTTCAATTAAAATTATGAAGATATTGCCTTTACTTTAATCCAACTGAAGATTGAAAGATGCGATGAACCATTATAACCGCACCTGTAAAGAACGAAAGATTATTAGCATAAATCTAATAACATTTATAATATCAAATTCAATATTAAAATTTATATTGCTGTCTTCCTATTAGTTGTTTTAATTAATCATATCACCTTTCATATATATCCATTGCATAATTTCAATTAAACTATTCCTGGTTTGCGTCGGAACTGATTAATATCACTAACACGTGGATGCAATTTATTGCGCACAAGGATTGTAACTAATTATGATTTTAATGTGCAATATTAGAAAGCACATGCACACTAGAAAGACGCGAGGTAACTAACTTAAACGTTGTGCAATATATAACAGACAAGTCAACGACAAGTTCGCGTAGACGGATTAGCACGATGACGAGTGTTGTTGTTTTCGTTCATTCCATGCGGTTTGTTTTGATTTGCTTGAGAACGTTACTACGCCGCGCCCAATATTATGAAATACAAATTATTGGTGATCATTAGCTACAAAATACGCCCCCTTAACGATATTGGTCAATCCGTATATAATCCTTGAAGATATAAATGCAAACGTAATTATTCACAACAGCAAGATTATATTATATAACGTTTAGAGATATTTGAGTGAGATAAACTAATTAAATTGTTAAAAAATATACAATTACATTACGGTTTCCCAGAATCAATTCGCACGTAGTTATTAAAAAATGATTACTTAAGTAGAGCGGACATTTTGTTTTACGGACAGAGTCCGTGTACCACGCGACAAATGTTTACTTACAATTTACCGTTGCCTTAGGTGACTTAATCCTTGATGAATGTTATCCTGGATAGTAAAGGAACAGAATCCACTAAACACAACACATAACACAAGAATAATTTCACTAAAATCGCGAATATTTGTTATAATACAAGACGGACTACACGCCGATGCGCACGTCGCGAAACCCGAAGAGTGACTAAAGAGCTGAGTTGCACGTTCCTGCTACCTGCGCGTGTCAAGGTGACTCAAGGTACTTACATATTCGACGTCACTAAACAATTGTTTGTTCCCTGCATATTTGTTAATAGTTCAATTTACATAAATATTATTAAACAAATAGAAAATATGATAATGCCGCAAAATTAATAAAAACTTAATAATAACATATCAATAATTTACAACCTAATAAAGCAATCACAAATAAATTCAAACCCATATTACAAAATGACAAAATATTTAAGGGCTTGACAAAAAGATCACTTTAACAAGCAGAATTTGCTTATTGTTTATGATGCCACATAACATTTCATATATTTTGTCTCATTTAGTCAATAAAAATATAAATCGCATAACAGTTTGTTATAAATTACAACTAATACTTGTATAAGGAAAATATATAAGGTTCGTTTAGCGAAATAAACAATTTCAAAAATAATTAACATTTATATGTAACCGATTTTAGTGAATAATCAATCATTTTGGTATAAACATTTATCAATAATATGAAACAAACTTTTTGACTTCATTTGTTTGCTCTGAGCGTTTCGTCAATGCCACAAAGAATGGCGCAGAACTGCCAAATTTGCGTTGTACGGACTTTTCTCTTATTAAAAACTTGAAATGTATTAACAAAAATAAAACACACGATAATTTGATCTTACAATTTAAAGACATTTACTTAAAGCAAACGTCGGAATGTACAGTTTGCCAATGAGAGAAGAGATTTCACTTTCGTTTCCTATAATCATGTTTGTAAACATTTATCAATTTAATTTTATCTAGGTCCTTCGGGACTCGGGTAACCCCCTAAGTTCTGTTGCATTGATAAAGAGGCCATCGCCGAGACTGTATCCTTGTCGTCCTTCTCGTTCCTCATTGCATCGTTGTGGGAGCAGGCAACGCTCTTGACACCCTCCTGCAGACATGGCCAGTGCAACGACTGAATGGATATCACCTTTTGCATGGCAATGATGGCGTTCTCGCAAGGGGACCTAGCCAACTCGGCAAGAGCGAGGGGAGCAGGGGGGTCACCGAGTAACACGCGAACGCACTCCTCGGCTGAATCACAAATGGACGTTAAGTCATAACCGCCCTCTAGTGCAAGCACAAGTTTACCATGTGCCAGTTGCATGAGCTGTCGTGTCATAAAACCAAAGCATGCGGGGGACACACGGTAGCCACCAAGAGGAGGCGCATGACCATCGGCCGCATCAAAACCAGCTGATACGAGCACGATGTCAGGATCGAATTCACGCGCGATTGGCATGACGATGCTGCGAAAGGCAGCTAGATACTCTGAGTCGCCTAAAGGAGGATTCAGGCCACCGGACCAAGCGACGTTTACGTTAAAACCGAGACCAGCTCCAGTGCCGCACTCGTCGGGGTTGCCGGTGCCTGGAAAGAAATTGCCCTCGTCGTGTCGATGCATTGAGATGACCAACACACGAGGGTCGTCGTAGAAAATGCTCTGGGTGCCATTGCCATGGTGCACGTCCCAGTCAAAAATGAGGATTTTATGCACTCGGTGCTCCTTCTGTAGTAGACGTGCTGCAATCGCGATTGAGTTAAAGAAACAAAAACCCATTGCCTGCTGGATTTCGGCATGGTGGCCTGGAGGACGAACGATAGCGAAACCGTTTCGAATGTCACCGGTCCACGTGCGACAGGCTAAATCAACGGTACAACCCACAGCCATTCGAGCTGCAGGAGCCGTATACAATTCGTTCCAGGTAGTATCAGAATCCACACCGATACCTCCACACGGCAAACGTACGAAAGCGGTGACTGGCAGTGCGCTCAGCTTGCTCATGTCCATCTTGTGTCGGTTCAGCGAGCTAGTGCCATAAAGCAAAGAGTGAGCCTCGGAATGGCACAGCTGTAGCTCCAGCGTCGTAGCTTTTCGGGGTCGAAGACGATCGCAGCGTTGGACCAGCGTAGTTTCCAACAATCGCGCCCAGATGCTCTGCAATCGTCCGGCATGTTCCGGATGCAACGAATTGTTGCCGCATGTGCAGGAGTGTTTGAGCATCTGATTATCGAACGCTAAGCCGGTGGTAGGCGTCGAAGATGCACGGCGCCGTTGAAGAGACGGCGGCGCTCCAAGATGCACAACTGGACTGCTCGACGCTCTTGAAAGAGGACGAATACTGCAATCGTCAAAATTTTAACATTCGATGGCAGCGAATCGCACACACATACCTTCTCGTCTCGTTGCCTCGTATCTCGAGATCACGCTGCTCCTGCTCCTCGGGCAATGGTGGCGGCGGCAGCTGGGGAGGTTGCGCAGGTACATGATTGCCGCCGTCGAGCAAAGGATGTCGCAGTGGAAGAGGACTGGACTGGGTTCGACCCAACGGTCGGATGACACCTCTTGCTGCAGGCTCCTGCAATTCGCTGATGGTGTCCAGGGTACCTGCTTCCTCGTGCTCGCTTTCAATGGCGGGAAGGGAAGGGTAAAAGGGTAGCGTGCCGGGGAGCAATTGCCCGGTGAGGGGAATGCCAAGACGCGCCGTGCAGGTGGCCCGCAGTGCAGCCTCTGAGAGATCCGGCGAGAGAACATGTTGTGCCGCCAGGGAGATGTTCGGCATCGAAGGGCTACTAAAGAGTTGATGTTTGTGGTACTCGTCGGTCTCGCATGGCGGACTCAGTTCTTTGGGTGGTTCCTGCGGCGGCGATTCGCTCGGCGGCATACACGAGCTCAGAATCTTCTTCTTAAGACTAGGTGCAAGATGGCGCTTGCTCATTGGACTACAACGACGCTCCATTACGCGCTGCTTTAAGCGTACTTTTAATAGATTCGGCTCGGAAGCTGAAACACGTCATGCTGGTTAGTTAAGGGGACTTCCTATTTGTCAAACGGTACTGTACCTGTTTTTCTTAGAGGAAAATCGTTGCTATGAGGCTGGTCCGAACTTGTATCCATTCCTTCCGACCTAGAATTTCAGATAATAATAATTAGTAAAATTGGTAATTTTCGTAATATTTGTATTATATAAGTGCATTATGCTCATATTCATTAGCAACCTGTTGACATAACTGGAGTGGCAATCTAAAGATATTTTAAAGCATTGCGTAAACTGCAAGAAATCTATTAAAAAAATTGCAGTGTCCGATTTCGTGAAATGTACAGAAATAAATGTTGACACGAAATTCCCAACAACAATGCCAACTGAATGAAAAATCGTAGTTTCCCATCGGCGTGACAAAAATAGTCAAAGCGTCCCACATAAGAGAAGACCGAGAGTGTGAGCATCAGGTTTTTGCTTCTTGTAATTAACGACGATTTGTAAACAAGGTAATGAGGAACAAACTTTGCACGGGTTTGCTTGAAATTACAAAACATGTTCGACAATGGGTCTCGGTGAGACGACGCGAATTCGTAAACAATTTCCATTTCACCTAACAACTCTCCCCAAGGTTACATTTCCGAGCGTGCACATCAAGTTCAAATTTAAAGTGCGCCTGTAGAGTTATGTACAAATATCGATTTATATATATATTTTAAACGAGTAAATACCGAAAACATTACAATCATTTTTGCCAGTTGAGTCGAACGAACCAGGTAGCAGTTCGTTCTGAATGTGATTAATTGATTTTTGGATAATAATAAATGTAGCTAGCGCTTAGTGTAGCAATGCGAAAGAAACGAAAAGTTTCCCAATGTCAAATCAATCTCGCCGCGTGAATAATGTAGAACACAAAATGTCGATGTTCTATATATAGACGTTAAGTAAATACAACATGTAAAGAAGTTCCACACCATTGCTTAAGTATAAAAAAAAAACCAAGAAGACATATGGGAACAAATAAACTAACTAATAACACCATCATTTTTTTTCTGTTCTATTTTTTATTCAGTTCTTAAAGCTTTTGTTAGCAATTCTGTCTGGAATCCTGTGGAAAACGCAAGACAATAGTTATTAAGTTGGCTAGTCCTGCAGTCTAGTAGTAAGTACCACAAAACTGAGCGCAAAATGCACGCGCACGCAACGCAAATGAAAATAATATCGAATTTTCGTACATGCGGGAGCTGGGTTGAGTGCGCGAGAGTAATTATGAAACGACCTATATATAATCGTCGTTTTTGTCGGCTGGCAGTTGTCTATTTTTAGTTTAAATTAAGAGCTAACTAAACAACGCGCGACTAGTAGCGGGCGTTTCATGAGCGCGCGCTTGCATTCGGAAAACGTTCAGAGTTTTCAACTGGTACTATGTCAGACACGCATTAGTCGAGCCTGCAGGAATGGGCAGCAGGTCGCAATCCGAATAAGTTAGGACAGGTTATGTTGGTTGTGATCTATGAGTGGCTGCAGATAAAAAATGAGGTCGACTTTTGACATGGCAGGAAACTATACGGATTAAATTGGTACAATTTATACCTATCCTTAGCACGCAAGTTAGGTAATTAGTTTTTGTTAAAATGAAAAGGTAGCAACAACAATTTTATGAAATGTTTATAGTATGCACCTGCTATTGAGTTGACAATGATCTGATGGCTTTATAGCTTTTCTAAAATGAAATAACATGTCATATCTTTCAACTCATTGTTTCTGTTAAAAGATATGACCCACAAACAAATTGCATTTGTTTTGATTTTAATGAAAGTGTTAGTATCTGCCATTTGCTTACATAAACATATAAATCATACTCACAGCTTGTAAACATTTAATTAAAAATTTTTAACAACAATAAAAATTGTCTACCGATTATATAGTAGTACATCTATAATTAACACAATTGTTTAGTATCTTGCAATCTCCCTAAAACATGTTAATAATAAATAAAGAATGGAATTGTCATAATCTAAATATAGTTCATTTATCAAGTCAATTAAAAGACTAGAAATAATCAAAAGAATGCATAGTATTATAAAATAAATCTACACAAAGTAAAATTAATTTTATGCACTTTGCAACACAATAAATCACAAATGTGCGTACATATGTGCATACTCAGTATGTAAATCTATAGCATTTGGCTAAATTTAGCCGATGACTTTATCTCCGCGAAGCGACAGACAGTGCTGTCTTTAGGTATGAGCAAAGAGTTAGAAGGCTCAATAGCTGCAAAACTTAATTGAGGACCATTGCAAAAAAAGGCGGGGACACCACGTAAGATGGGCACCATCGGAATCAGACCGCCCCGCCCCGAGTGCCACCATTTGAAAACAGCCGACAAACGAATTATTGTCTGTCTAAATTGAGGACTGTGGCTGTTAATGCAGCAATTTCGGAGGAGAGTAGGTATGCGGAGATAATTTCGCTGCTAGATGTGTGGTAAACTGCATGATACTCATTTCAAGGGAGAAATTCCGCGTCGGGTGCCTGCTTGCTTAGAAGCAAAAGGGGCAGCATACTCAACTCTAGCCTAGGACCCACTATGTTGTTGCTAAGACGGTCCTGCGGACAAACTATAACGTATATTTATATCGTTATTATTCGATTTTGTGTAATGCAAATGCGATGTGTGATCATTTGGTGTACGCATGAAT
>JARJDU010015100.1:0-21039 GCA_030264695.1 Lissagria laeviuscula | reverse complement strand
TGACAAGCATAGGAAACTTTTGCAATGATAATGCGATATCGCATTTTTACCAAATTTTGGATAGTCGGCAAAAACAATTGTCTCTATATAACTTTCTAGTAAAAAGGAATTAGGTATGTTATTAATTTGCATTTCGATTTTTTGTTTCCTACAAATTGAATTCTCATTCCATGTTAGTTTATTTCGCGATAGAGCAAAAGATGAAGATGAATCACGCTCCTTAACAATTTATATGTATATTTCTTTGAATAAAACCACATACCGTTTTTTAAGTATATGTTAAAAATTTCAATTTTTGAGAATTTTTTTGGCATTGGAATATACTCGTTATGCGAGTTTTCACTGTATTCTAGACATCCTAAGGATCACGAGAAAGGAAAAAAGTCTCGTGGTTTAGTCCCTTCTTTAAGGATAACGATGATGTTTCCCTATATATCGATAAAACGAATTGTATCATTAAATTATTTATAAATTTCATTTGATCGAAAAGCTATTGAGCGATATTGTTATACAAAATGGGGGTTTCATTCACCTTAATATGCATGGGATAATATTTCAAGGATTGATTATGGCTTTGCACTTTTGAATAACATAGCAGTCATACCAAAAGGTTTTTACAATCTTCTAGATATAATTTATGCTTTCTTATTCTATAAATATTTATTTAAAAAAAGAATCCATCTATTACAATAATTATTAGTTAATTATATTTATTTATTGTTTAGATAAAAATGTACATCAACAATATACACAAAGATAAATACAATTTCCTCAAAATTACATTAATTTACAGATATCAGGATTATGCGCCGCCGTTCAAGATTCCAGTGTCTTAGTACAAAGGTCAGCACTGGATCTCCTAATGGTTTGTTTTCCTACATGGAACACCCAATTATTATACGCCGATATGGTCCGTCTGGTAACAGCAGCATTGACAACAATTCTACGACGCGACATGTCGCTAAACCGCAGACTTTACTCTTGGTTGTTGACAAGTGAGACGCGATCTGAACGCAAAGCAGACGACTTCCAAGTCGAAGACGACGAGTCTGATGCCGAAGAGCCGACGACACCGACAATCGCCATCGATTTGTTAATGGAAGCGATTAGAGTTATCCTTAAACAAGGAAGCGCTGAAATTCCGCTCGACGTCAAACCTTATCGCCTTTTAACGTCGCTCTTTGATAAGCCTCAAATCGGACCCATGATACTAGACAATATCTTGTATGACGTATTTCGAGCTTTGTACACTTCCTGTTTGAATCTACAGAAACACAAAGCAAACACAACGCGATGTGTTAGTTTCAATGGACATTTGACCAGTTTAAAAGGGGAAGAAGAAGCTTTAAAGAAATCGTTTTTAACACAGCATTGCCAAGAATTGATTCGTAATGCGAATCTGTTATTTAATACTCTTCAAACGTATTATATTTGGGCATATATTGAAAGATTATTTGAAAAAGCGGTGACGATGAAGAAGAATAGTAGACATCAGTATGCTGTTAATGATATAGGATCAGGGGAGCCTAGTTTGCTTGAAATTTGCATCTTGACTGATTTCCTTTTAGATATTATACCTATCGAAACGTATGCGGAAAATACAGTTGAGATATTACCTAATTTGTTTCAAAAGATTATCAATGTCATAAGAGAACAAAATAAGTGTATATCTCAAGAAGAAATTCTTGCTAGTTTGAAGTTATCTTCGAAAATCTTGACGAAAATACAACCGGTCACAATCATGCCGAAAATATCGAAAATTGAAACACAAGTTGAAAAGGTGGACGAGAAAGAAGATTCTTTCGAAGTAGAGAGTCTGAAGAACGGTCTAGAAAAAAGCAAATCCGACTCAAAGATTAATGAGAAAGCTTCAAAAAATGAGTTGAGCATTGAAGATGCCAGTCGAGAAAGGTCTAACAGCAATCAAATGAAGAAAAACAAGAACAAAGATTCTCCCAAAATTGATAAGAAGAGCAAAAGTAAGAAATCTAAATCGAGTTCGAAACTCTACGATTTAAAGAAAGAAGACGTTGATGTCGATGTAGTAACCTCTGTTGTAAACGAAAAGAAAGAACGGGATATTAACGAGAAACAAGAACAAGAAAAACCTCACGATGAGCCCGTTAAAATAGAAAACAAACACATCATTATGTGTCTAAAAGTTTACAAGAAATTCTACGCAACGCTTTTATCTGATTTCATTATGCAGGATTTAGATCCTAGCGTGTTTTTTGATAGTTTAATCCGGGATACCACAATAGAAAGTAAAGAATTGGTCGAATTATTACAAGAAAAACTTAACAATCGTTCGAGAAGACTACAAATCACAATTCCACCATTACGTCAACAGTCCTATATAGAAGCATCCAGCATATACGACGATTCCATTCATGTCGCTTCTAATTTATTAATTGAATTCGCAGCATTTCCAAATATTTTGCACGAAGATCAAGAGAAGGAGTTTCCTCATTGGTTAAAAATTCTAATCGGCTGTGCTTGTTCCCCCAAATCAAATAACAATGTTAAGATTACATGTATGAATACATTACTGAAAGTAATAAGCATGACCAAGACTCAAAGCGCAGAAAAGCATTCCAATAACAATAATGTCGTCGTTATGGGTATTTTGGATATGTGTCATGTCATATTTATTGAAAACAATACAATGATCTTCGAATGCATATGCGAAATCTTATGGGAGTTATTGGGATATCTGAGCAATCAAACTCAGTTAATGCTCTGCGTCAATTTGCTTTATAGCATTCATAATATATTCGATACGCAATTGTTTGTCGAAACAGTTATCGGAAAGTATTTGATTGACGAGACATTATGCACGGATTATTTCAAGCGATTTTTCTTATTATGGCACGTTGGTAGAGACCTCAAACTGCAGAATCCTTCCACATGTAATTCAGCAATGCGGAATTTTGATAATTGTTTATTGAAAATCATGGATAATTTAAATAGCCAAGAACGACCTAACATCAGATTACTTTCGCAAACATTTATCACGCATAGCTTATTACGGCATGATATTGCCAGGGTTATAAACCCATTGTTATCTAAATTATTGTCTCCCGCAACTGCGAGAATTTCCATTCGATTTGTAAATATTGAGGATCCCGATCAAAATGTACATAGTCATGACGAGGGTGCAAAGGCAGAGGATGTAACTGCAAAAAAGATTTATGCTATAAGCAGTGTTAATGGAAACGTCATGTTTCATGTCACAGATGGACCCAGTCCAAAACCATCTAAAAAGCGCTGGTTTCTTTTTCCACGTTCCGGCAAAAAGGGCAATCAAGTTATCAATATGACTACAAGTCTGACGGATAACTTGAATGTGGTAACAAAGCGCAATAAGGATTTCAAACCGGATGTTTCGCCAAATATTGATCGTGCTAAAAGTAACGTTAAATTATTTATTAATCCATTGAGTAGCAAGGAAATATACCCTCATGGAGTAGAGGGATGTTACACAAAACTTGACTCGCACTCTTCAGCTGAAAGTTTATCGGATAATAATACAAATGCTGATTCTGGCTTTGTATCTATGAGCTTTCAATCGATAGTAGATAAACGAAAAATGGAAATTGAGGATAACCGGCCTTGCATTGACACAAAATCAGACGTCTTCACCGAAGAAAATGATTTACCTGATCGTATATGCCGAATGAAACGGTCCAAGAGTTTGGATGAAAAACCTCGAGCTGATGTCGAAATTGAAGATCATTTACACCACAGTTGGTATGAATCTATATCAGAAAGTGAAATGAATTCTTCATTAGACGTTGTGAAAACTGCAGACACAGCTGAGGAATATTTTAAGACGCCCTCCAAAGAAGCCAATGACGACATCGCCCAACTACTTAACGAAATTCTGGAACAAGTTTGTCCCAACGAAGCAAAAGCTAAAAACTTTACATTATACCCAATCCATCAACACTTGTGCCTCTATTATGAAGTTTTTGATTCGAACCAAATTATCTATACACTTCGCACGCTAAAAAATTGCATCAACTCCAATCCTTTACTGTTTATTCGATGTTTAGCTACCTCTGGATTAAAGGATCTCAACAGCAACAATATTTTATATCTTTTAGCAAGACATAGAAAGAGTATTCAAGGCAATGGCTTCACAGGAGAATTAACATCCGATCACATTAATGCCTATCGAGGTTTCACATTCCTTGATATTCTAATTACTATAACACTGAATTATATAAAGAGCTTTTATCCTTGCGTGGACGATGTTAAACTAACTAAAACCGAACAAGACAACAATCTTCAAATCCAACTAGACTGCTTGGAGATTTTAGATATAATTATAAAGCATTTAATTAATATCGTTAATGATACTTCAAAAGGTTTCTCAGGCTACATAGCAGATACCTTGAAGAAATGTACATTGCAGAAAGTCCTGCTTCATTGTCTTCTAATGTCCGTAAGGAATTTCGACGAAGACGCATCTTTCGCAGAAGAAATTTTACTTTTTAATAATTTTAAACTCTACGACAATCAGAAGCGAGTCACCGAATATGTGGAAGCATATCAGATCTTACTTTTAAGGCTTATCAATTCACTTATCATATTGGAATTTAAAGTGTTCCCTGAAGCAGTGGAAACGGGAAATGCCGATTCTCCTACGATTTTAATTCCGCAACAGAGTATGTTCCTGTCTGCAATTTTAAGCGCGCTTAAGCATCAGAATATGAAACATCTACATCAGAACTGGTGTCATATGGTGACATCCTGTTTGCCTTATTTTAATGATAATTTAAAGCAAATTTCACTTACTGTTATCCATCAGATATGTAACAATATTGAAAAGATAGCTGACTCTTATATTGCCACTGAATTAGGAGGAGAGCTTTGTGCAGATTATGCTACTACACAATTAGAGTCGTTAACTATATTGGTGCATTATAATTTACTGGATTCGACACAAACGGCGAATCATAATTTACCAACTTTAGCGAATACTACAGCGAATGTTATGACAAACACCAGCGAAATATTTAACAATTTGGTGAATGCGTTTTTTAGTCCGATTGGAGGAGAAGTTAACTTGATGAATAAACAAAATCAGGATAATTATCAGGTTGCTAGGAAGGCAATTTTGAGTAACATGCCCAGGATAATTTCCAGTATTGCTAAATTATGGCAGGTTGTGGTCAGCATTGAAGGCGATTTCGAGGGAGTGTTTGGTCATTCCAAAATCGTCAAGCAGCAATTGTTAGAGTTTTTAAGTCCGATTGCTGTGCATCATAGTTCAAGTTTTTTAGCAGCTATTGCTGTTGCTTGGCATGAAAGGAGGAATCCATTTATGAGTGTGAAAAATGTATGTATCATAAAATCCGTTGTTTAATGTTATAATGAACTTGATATTTGTTTTAGGCATTACCGGAACCAAATACAAGTCAAAATAATTTAGTGTATTTAATATCAGCTATCAGGGTAATTCCGCTTGATAATTTGGTGCAAACCGTAACTGCTGTGATAAAGAATCCGCCGCCAACGGAGGGTCTCAGTTCTGAAATATATCTTGATGTATCTATTCTCGAATTGTTTTATTGGTATGTATTTAGAATCACAAATTTTATGTAGACATTCCTAAGTTATTAACTTCTATTCGATTTCTTTTAGTTATATGAGAAATACTACACAAACGCAAATATCAGAAGCTTGGAGCTCATTATTAACATTAATTAGAGAAGGTTGTTCATTATCCCCACAATGTCAATTTTTGCTTGCTGCTTTGTTACACGAATTAATGATAAAATGTTGTCCATTGGAAGAACGTAAAGATCAAAAAGACCTCCAAGATGTGACTGCGAAACTAATTGAATGTGTGTCTCAAGTTTGTGGCGCATGTTTAGAGCAAACAACTTGGTTGAGACGAAATTTGGCTGTCCGAGAACAAGAAGTTGAGTCTATTGCTAGTGGAAGTATTACCCCTGGCAGTAGTATTGATGTAATTTCGGGAGTTGTTGGAAGTCAAAGTGTACAAGCACAACTTGTAAGTGATCAAGCAAAGGATGCACATATTCCTGCTAACATTTTTATTTGAATATTTTCAGGTTTTATCAGAAATCTTGGCTCAAATCTTGGATATATGCTTTGGATCAGTGGAGAAAGACAAAGTCAATAATATTTTGATATCACTGATGTATAACATTGTTCCATATTTGAAAACGCATACAGTGCGAAATATGCCCAGCTTCAATGCATGTTCGAAACTTATGGCTAGTTTAAGTAGCTATCAGTATACTAGGAAGGCTTGGAAGAAGGACGTTTTTGACTTGCTTTTGGACAATACATTGTTTCAAATGGATCATGCTTGTTTGAAATACTGGAAAGTTATTGTGGATAATTTAATGACCCATGATAATACAACGTTTCGAGATTTGATGAGTATGTTGGCATTTATACTTTTTTTGTAGTTCTTTCAGTTTTCAATGTTTGTTTCAATTTCAGGTCGAGTTTCTATGACACAAAGTGGCAGTCTAAATATTTTCGCATCGAGAGAACAAGAATACGAGCAACGTGCGCATCTATTAAAACGATTGGCTTTTGTTATTTTCTGCAGTGAAACTGATCAGTATGCCAAATATATGCCAGATATTCAAGGTAAAACACTAATAATTAAATAAATTCAAAAACAACTTATTTTACAGTTGAATTGGTGCATTCAAAATTATTACATTTGTTAACAAATTAGAATTTGCAGTAAAAACTATTTTTTCGTCTTAGAACTTCTTTTTATGAAAAAAAAAAAAGATATATGGTTTGTAGGTTATTAATTCACCAATTCAATTAAATATCTAACTTAAATACACTCTCAAAGTTCCAATTTTCACATTTTATACAAATCTGCACAACAAGAATAAAAGGTTTGCTACAATCTTCATAATTGCATACTTAGTGATCGTTTTTCTGAATTGTATTTGTATTTTTGTAGAACAATTAACTGCCAGTCTGCGATTGTGTGTGCCCAGTATACAAGCCCAAGTTTTCATGTGCTTTAGAGTGCTACTAATTCGAATGTCACCATTACATGTGACATCTTTATGGCCTATCATCATCAGTGAAATGCTACAGGTGTATATACAAATTGAACAGGAACTATTGACAGACTCTGAGGAATTTAGGTATGTGATTGCTGATCTGATCAGTTATTGTTTTTTGCATTTATTTAATAAGTCTGTGTAGTATGTTACTAATTCAATTATTGTTGGTTTTATTAACTTGTTGTTACTGCTTTATTGGGGAATGGGCCAAACAGGACTTCTGGCAGGTAATTTTAACTTGTATATTACTAATTGCTAATTATTGCTTTGCATTGCTTTCATATGCCAAAACTAGAGGTGGTTTCTGTAAAGTTACTTGAAAAGTAAACCACCTCTAGATAAACAATTAACATTACAATAGATAAAATTATTTCTAACATATTTTCAAGTCTATTTTCAATTAAACTTCTCACGTATCTAACTATTATATATTTTAGTGCTCATATTAAATTTCTGTCTTCATTGGACCCTAGTTGGACACTAAATAGCAACAATGGACTACACGCATTAGGAAATCCGCACTGGTTAAGACTTCAATTAGCTGCAGCAAAATTACTTGACCTAGCTCTATTGTTGCCCGCTACATCATTACCACAATTTCAAATGTAAGTTAACAAAATGAAACAAAGCTATAATAGAATCTAGTATTATATGAATATAAATACATATTTTAAGGTACCGATGGGCATTCGTTGGAGACGATTTGATAAACGACAAAGTTAATAACACATACGAAATATCTTCATTCACACCACACGTGTGTCGCATTGCAAGTATTATGGACCAAAAATATACAGACAGTGAAATACAAACCCTCCCAACTAAACAAAACGAATTATTACTTACCGTCTCGTCGATAAATCAACTACAAGATTTGCATTCATTCTTCAAAACACTGAGCTTATGCTCGAATCGTCATCGCACCGAATGCAATGGTTCTGTAACAAACGATCTCCTAAACGATAAGCCGGTCGATAAGAAAATGCAAATTGTCCTCGAAAAATTAGATAGGGTTGTGGAAGCAGACTTTTTAGATAAAATTCCCAGGTAATTGTTAAAAACAATCGTTCGCGCTACTGTAGCTAATTACTTTGTAAACTGAACTATAGAAATAGGCTACGTTCCAAAGATGAAATGTTTATGAATTAGATAATTCAGTATTATTTTTAAAGCGAATTCTAAACACGTCCGCCACTATTTTTCACAAGTGAGATGATTTAAATTAAAAAGATGGAAGAACGGATAATTGAACACGTCGTCTATATTGAATAGTTGTTTAAGATAAGTCATACGTTTTTTTTTTTCAATAAATATTACTAATTGTTACTTAATATCGAAGCTATAATTTGAACACATTTTTACATGTTGAAGAGAGTAATTAATAATAATAATAAGTATATAAATTCCCTAAAAGAAGTAATGAAATTGTGATTTTCAATGTGATGTTTTAATTCGATTGACCGCCGGATGAGAATGCATTACTAATATAACTGTAAAATTGAATGGTTCATTTACATAAATAGCTGATGATATAAATAATATATTTTTTGTTAGTTCGTTTGTAAACACCCATATGTTAATAAATTAAATTTTACTTATAATTCATGTTAATACTTTTAGCTTTTTTTCGCGAACGTAATTTTATTTCTGCAATGCCTTAATGCTTAAGGCAATTTTTTAGGTACGCTGTTCGATTTTTAGCTACTAGAGAGTTATTGATAGCAATCTGTTTCTTTTTTATGCCGAATATAAACACACATTGTATATTTTGATTTATTTATACATTTTTAGATTCATTGCAGTTACATTTTGAAGATGAACCTGGTAAACACCAACTTTTATAGATGCTGCCTTGTTTTGGACGAGAGGGTAGAATCCGATTACGGACACCACTCTAGTGTGGTAGTGAAGGACTTGCCCGCCTGAAGGGCAGTGTATACCTTCTAAACTACCCTCTCGAGATACCTACAAATAGCATCTAATCCCTGGTCTAGTGGTTTTAATGAATGAAGTGTTCGCAAGCTAGCTAAGCTAAGTCCAAGACTCCGAAATGGGTGGCGATCTGGAACTATTTACGGCGTGGAGGCGCAGACCGGTTTTGCGAGACTGGAGGGCCGCGAACACGAGTCCCTTGGCGTTGTCTTGAAGATGGCAATCTGGCGGACGGCAGGACTGTGGTGGTGAATGACGGTCTCCCAAAGGTTGATGGCCAATTGCTGTGTTACGATCGTATATGACAACAACGTACAACAAGAGATGCAATTTTGATACCTGGGTTAAGCAATTTCAGCGCATGAGCACGTAGAAGCAAGGGTTGAGACACCATACAATGAAAGCGACAAGAACAACAGCTTAGGCACGCAGTACAATATAGAAAAACAAAAATATTGTAATCGAGGCCAATCCAGAATCTATAAAGCCATAATTAGACCAACAATTACATACACCGCGCAGAGTCGACACGGCTAAAACAAAAAGGAAATAAGATGATAAGGAACGGAGCGAGAATATCAAGAGAGTGTAAAATATTAATGGATAGATGCTAAGCATAAAACTTTAATACAGTGATGCTCAGCCTTAAACCATCGGAGATCGCCTACAAGCAGTAGGCGAGCAAGCAATCGACCAGCCCCCCCAGAAATGATCATGAACAGTTCACTAGCGCGGCTGCTAATGCAATTTCAAATAAATGTTTGAGCATCCCTGCTCTAATGGAAAGTGCACATAAGCCGAAAAACTAGTGAGCATAGCAAGGTACAAATCCCCGTTGGGAACTAGAAATACGAGAAGATCGAGCATAAGATGGAACGACCATGGAACACCATCGACGAAAACTGACGGAGGCGTAGGGACAAAAGAAGAACAGGTAAGATGCCAATCTAATATACGGATATGCGGCCGCGGACTTATGATCGTTTGGGTTGGCCACCCTAGTTATAGGCGAACATTTATTTACTTATTAGGTGCCTCAAACTGATTGGGCGCCTAGGGTCCCTTTACGAGGCGCTTCAAATTGATTGTGCGCCTAGGACCGTCAGTTCTAAATCCGCGGCCAGCAACACACTTTATTTCGACGTTATCTCATTTTCTTACGATTTTTGCGAAATGTGCCTACTATGCTCCCGCATTTTCGTCCACGCACTAGTGCGCAAAGTAGACGCAGTAACAGTAGAACTTTCTAGGCACAAGTGCGCAAAGTAGGCGCAGATGCAGTAACATACTGGTGTAATATAACCCACGATGGTTGGTTACCCTCATGCGTGCATCAGCTCACGAAATTTACGGCCACCCACGATGTCGGTTTATGAGTTTGCTCATTAGCAATGTTTTTCATGGCGCGCTAGTTTTAATTGTGATAATTTATTACAAATAAATTGAATTATCACAAATTCAGATCGATCGTAGGAAAAATAGCGTGTGCCATGCATGCGGATTGCCGTATTCTTGCGCTCCTGCTGGTTATAGCAATCGCGCTGGAATACGGCGCTTTCCGCCCTTATAACACAAACTACTAATTTAAACGTTTTCTACTCACTCCAATCCATAGATAACTGTGTTTTAGACCTAAATTTTGCTAAAATATTCACAATTATTTTAATATCAGGAATTTAAAAAAAAATGCAAAGTTTTAAATATCTCAAGTTATAATTGCATATCAAAATGAATTTTCAGTTGAACGAATATCTTAAACCTTATTGTATAATATTACCATTCACATATATTTCACTTTCCTCCAAAACTATTCATTAAGTTGCCTAAACCACCCAAACCGCCCGCAGCTCCCGCTTGCAACTGTCTCATCATATTCTGCAATCCTGGCATTCCACCCATTTGATGTAATATACGAGGATCCATCATTTTAGCCATCTGTTGATTCAGTTTCGCCATTTGTACCTGATTTACATTCTTGGCAGTGTCTCCGCCCTTAAATAGTCCCTTAATACCTCCCATCTTCTTAACCACCGCAGCAAATTTGGAATACTGTGTGATGAGTTCTTTCACCTCTCGTTCTAACGGACAGAAAATTAAATATTAATAAATCTTGAAATATTTAAACAATACAATAACTACTATTATTATTAATACCTGTTACACCTGCACCCTGAGCAACTCTCGTCACTCGTCCTCCTTGCTTGGAAAATAGTTTTGCACCGTCCCGATTATCTAATTCATTGTCACTCATACTATCCATTATTGTCATAAGTCGCTTTAATCGTGCAACCGATTCCTGTTCGCTGCCCTTCGTCATAAAATCTTGACTGAATCCAGGGATCATGCCCATGATTTGTGAGAACGGCCCCATCTTCATAATATTTTGAAATTGCTCGTACATATCGCGCATTGTAAATTGTCCATGTTTGATCTTCTCAAGCAATTCTTCATTATCTTCAAGCTTGAGTTCATTAACTTTATCAATGAGGCCTTCGATATCTCCCATGCCTAACAATTTACTAACAAACGGCTTCGTTTTAAATGGTTCTAAGTCATCGATGTGTTCTCCTGTACCGATGTATATAATTGGACTATTTGTGGCTGCTACCCTATAATTTTTAAATATGTAATAGTATGAAAAGATATTTTAGTTATTTAGTATTGGTATACTCACGCACTGAGGGCACCACCACCTTTCGCATGCCCATCCAGTTTTGTGATTATAACTGAACCGACATCAACTTTTTCTTTAAATGCTTTCGCTTGTCCTTCGCAAGCTTGACCTATCGTCGCGTCCATCACGAATATAATGTTGTCTGGTCTCTAATGCAATAAAAAATTAAATTAAATATAAAAACAATAAATGAATTTCAGTTAAGAGGCTCATTTACCTTTAAACTGGTATAGGAAACTCCATGTTAGCGCCGTGACTGATTGTGATCTATGCCCCAATCGTTTTACTTTTTCCAATCGGAAATATTTTAAAATTAATTTAGAAAATCTCGAATATCAAACTTTAACTTTAGTGGCTTATATATCGAGTTAAATGCAAAAATTGGAAATTCGGCCACGCTAAGAGTGTATTTTATTTATCGCTTAATAATGTGCCTTCTGTTACTGTCCTTTATTTAAAACATACGCGGCAATACGCATTCGACCTAACCTTTTCATTGCTGCCCGCTTTGACCCGGATCCCCCCGAGAAACAATTCCTCGGGTAAATGAGCCTCTTAATACGTATACTTACAATTGCATTGGAAACTGCCAACATTTCCTCAAACAAAGACTCTTCTTGTTTATGCCTGCCACTAGTGTCAACAATAATAATTTCAAAACCTTCTTTTTTGAACATATCCACACCATCTTGTGCTATTACAACTGGATCTACTTCAGTATAACTAAAATGGTATTGACAAAATTTAATTGAGATAATCTAGGTTAATTAATGATTTAAAAAGAATGTATTTATACCTTCCATAAAATGGAATTCTGGCTTTTGTACAATTTTGCTTAACTTGATCATAAGCACCTGCCCTGAATGTATCAGCACATACTAAAGAAGACTTCCAATTTTTCTTTAAATAATGATAAGCCAATTTTGTGCAGGTAGTAGTTTTACCAGAACCTTGGAGACCAACAAACATGATAACATTTGGTTTCCCTTTAATAGGCTGGTATGGTTTCACATTTGGATCTACAAGCTAACAGAAAATAATAATAATACATATAATATTACTTAATTACTAAAAATAAATAATGATATAATTACCTTTACAAGTTCCTTAAAAACAGCACTTTGAATCATTCTACGTTTATTCAAACCACCAGCCATCTCTTCAAAATCAATGACTGCGCGTACATTTTCACGCAGTTTCTTAACAAGGCGAATATTAACGTCAGCCTCCAAAAGAGCTGCACATATCTCCTTAAGCATGCCATTGAGGACCTAAAATGTTGAGACATGTAAATATAAACTACGCACACACTAACGTAACCTAAAACAGCTGGTGGTAACATACTTCTTCATTGATGATCGTCGCCTTGCTTAGGGATTGCAAGGCGGACGTAATTTTACGTCCTAAATCAGCTAAAACCATTTTGCTTTTTTATTGTGCTTGTGGATTCACGATGAAGGGATTAATTAAATACGAACATATTTCATTGAACTTTCACTCGTAGTACTTTTTGTGATTGTAGAAATTGTAGAAACAAAAATTTCTGACAACGTAACAATAATATCATGCTTGTCGCGCATGCGTTGTATGCATAAAATGTTGTGACAGCTGCCTATATTTTGCAACCTATTTAAATAAAGTTAAAAAAAATATTTTATTTATTTAGGAAAATAAAAAATGCATGAATATTTACAATCTAATTATCTTCTTATTTTATATTTAGGATGTTAATTGGCACTAAAATACAATGCCCAACATTCTCATATGTTTTCACTTATAATATTTTACACAACCTCTGCATAAAACTTGGAATAATATTTTATTATCATTCTATTTTAATATTTTATATGCTTTGTACTTTTTAAATAGTAATGCCAGAAGTTCTCTGGTTCCCAACATGAAAAAATCCTTTTCCATTTCAGGTTATAAATACCTAACCAATAACATTACACAAAAATGTTAAAAATACCGCAATTATTAATTAAATCGGCTGCAAATAAACCATACTCCATAGCTGCAGTAGCACAATCTAAAGTACAATCATTTCGAACAAACGAATCCAATCCATTAAATCATTCTACCGCACAAAATTCACAATTTTATAAGCTTGATCCAGATGTACGAAAACAACTATTTCAGCATGGTGGCATTCCAAAAACGTACGAAATACAAACGAAAACATTTACAGAAACATGTCTAATGGTAAGAGAGCCAGCTCTTGATATATTAAATTGCCTTAACCATATAGATTTCAACAAACCACCAGTGAAGTTTGTGTTATACGGTGATAAGGGAACTGGGAAATCACTTACATTAGCCCATATATTACATTATGCATATAAAAATGAATTTTTCATCATTCATGTACCATGGCTTGGTCAATGGATGAGATCTTGCAAAGAATACAGTAATTCTGAAAGAAAAGAAGGTTTTGTTGATTTAAACATTGATGCAGCAGCATGGTTGCAACATATGAAAACACAAAATGCACATTTGCTAAGTAAGCCTGAATTTGTTACAACTCACAGTTATGAATGGAGTAAAAGAGAAACAACTGAGAAAGGATCTCCAATATTACAATTAATTGAACATGGGATTAATAGGATTAAGTATGCATCTGATACTATTACAGCTCTTGCACAAGAAGTCAAGGAATTGTCTAATAAAGGAGTTTGCAAGACATTTGTTGGTATTGATGGATATAATGCATTCTTTTATCCTAATACAAGAGTTTTTACTGAGAAAAAGGAAAGAGTTCCTCCTTCTAGGATTACTGTTACTGAAGGTTTTCTGAATCTTACAAAATCAGATTGGAAGAATGCAGTTTGTGTGTTAACTGTTGATGAGATTGCTATTGCCAAAGAGGATCATACTTCATCATTGCCTAGGTATATTATTTATTATAAATGCAATTAAATTAATTTCTGCATAAGAACAACTTGTTATCTTTTCTTTTTTCAGATATTTACTAGGAAAAGAAGGATTTGAACATTTAGATCCTTTCATTCCAATACCAGTGACCGCATATTCACCCAAAGAATTTCTTAGTTGTATGGAATACTACAGAGAAAGGAAATGGGTACAACCTGTACCTGGAATGGATGAAGAATTAGCGTTTTTGAGCGGCTCAAATCCTTACAATCTGATGAATCTTTGCGCTGCTTTGTAAATTACATCAAATTATCAATCAAGTCGTATAGTTTGTATTTAATTTTATAATTAATTAGTTGGAAACAAATGAACTAAATAAAAATCCAGAAGTGCATATTTGTCCTACGGTCGTGTGAAAAATGCGCAAAGTGGGACTTAGTGCGTCAGCTTGGGAAAGCGAAAATCAAGGCTATCTAGGATTGGGGTTACCAAATGCCTCTCATGATGGAGTTAGACTTGCAAACTTAGTCTAACTTGCCACCAAATCAGAACATCAGGCAAACACACGATTAGCCGCCGGCCCAGTCAGTACATTTTGTTTAAATTTGTATCCATTGACGAGATACGTTGTACCCGGTGCGTTTTTTTTTTCTACACCCCACCCCACTTTAAAATAAAAGGAAAAGAAAAAAAATAGTGTCCCATAATCTATAACCCAGCAAGCAAGGCGAAATTCGACAGCAGCCCACACCTCCAGAAATAGATGATTTCCCAAAAATATTTTTACTCGCCCGTAGTAATTTGTTAATTTGTCTCAGCAACCCAACACAGTCGACTTGGCACCGCAAACTAAGTAGAACCTGGGACAGTCCACCTCCCTTTAAACCGTCTTTGCAACTTAGCTTCCGTTCCATTCTGTTGACCGATTCTAATATTGTACTCTGTTTGATAATTTGTTGTTCTAGTCAGAGGCGTGACCTGGGAAAGGGGGGACATCTGTCCCCGGGGGCGCAAAATCCATATTTCAAAACTAATATTAGCTTCTTCAAAGGTAAAAATACTATAAAAATAGGGCATTTCCGATTTTTTTTTAGTAATAGGTGCAGTGACCGTGGTGACACTCCTCTTTGACATACAGGTTGTGGTAGTAGACTGTAGTAGCTCTCCTACCAAAGTAGGACGGTTGGAAACACTACCAAGAATGCCACCAGTTTATGCGTTCCCTCAATATTAACATATTTCGTGGCGCGCTAGTTGGAATTGTGACAAATTCTAATCGATCGGAGAAAAAATTGGGTGTGTCATACGTGCGGGATGCCAATCCAGCATTTTCACTGGAATACGGCGCTTTCCGCACTGATAAAACAATACTATTGCAAAAATTATTAAGTAGTAGATGTGAGTTTATTAGAAAATAAAACTTTGATTACATTCAATCAGAAGAATTATGATCAACAGCATTAAAAAATTGAAATTACAAATATAAATAATCTTCTACATGCATATTTGTTCAACTACAATTATTTACTTCATTTGCATATCCTTAATAGAAAATAAACATGAAAGACTACAATAAACAGCAATAATTATAAAAATACAACAATTGAAGTTAAGCGGTACGCAATATAATATGAACACCCGAATCGGAAAACACTGGGTCACTCATTTCTCCAACTTTGAGCGCGAATGCAGCATCTTCGAATGGCTTTTGCATAGCGCCACGACCAAACGGACCTAGATCACCACCACGTTTTGCTGAAGAACAATCGGAATATTTCGAAGCCAATTCTGCTAGTTGTGTCTTTCCAGATGAAATTTGATCTTTGTATGCTGAAAAGTAACTATCAAAATAAACAACTTTCTATTAATTTCTCAAACTAAACTCACATTTCACCATGTCTAAAGCTTCTTCTTTAGTCCTAGTGATATTATCTTCTCTCCATGATGAAGGCCTTCGAGAATCCTTATGTTTAACTAATAGATGAGAACATTGAACTCGTTCTGGCCCTGTGTTGGGTTCTGCAGGCTTATCTGGAGGATCCCATTGAGATTCCTTAGTATATATATTCAAATAATAATGTTGGCCTAAAAGTATAGCATGTTTAAATTAATATTAAATTTCAATTATGTGGTCTATAAAATTATTACTATTGCAAAATATTAAATTAGACATCAATTTCTAGTTTCTAGAATGAAAATAATAGTTTGAACCACAGAACTGCATTAAGATAACCTAAAAACAATTCCGCAAGTATCTTTTGTTAATAATCTTTAAGGATAGTGAAAGTAGGACGTATTATAATCAAATAATTGTCAAAATTTGTTTAATAAATTGAGATAAATGTGTACCTGTAGAGCGGCTTAACCGTTTTTCCCAACCGGCAGGTAATTCCTCGTCCGCCATTTTGCGGCAAAAGTCAATATGCTCGCATTGACATCTATTTTGACATGTGCACGCGAAAAATAGCACTAAAGGTTAAATCATTATCTAAATTTATAATTCTAAAGCTGATATTAATCTAATAATTTTAATATAACATTTAAATCAATTTAAGTGGCATTTCAGTGATATTCAGCATAAATTAAGTAAATGTATAAACCTCTTATGTATGCAACTTGCACAGTTAATGCATTACAATCATTTAATATATAACTACCTAATAAAATAAACGTTTATACATGGTAAAACTATAATAATAAATTGATAGTTTTGTCGTTTTACTAGACCTTTATTTCGAAAAAATACCATTTTGAGTTTAAATTAAAAAAATCTTCGGTAGAATTCGGTTATTAATCTACGCATCTCATTGGTATAGACAGTACTTCTACATTCCGAGTATACCCGAACACGTGTCATCGTCGTCCGTTGTCAGCTGGGCGGCGACAGTTCGATTTTATCTTTTTGCTAGTGCGCTTCGTACACAACCTCACCTACACACTTATCCACATGCGTTGGCATCGCGACGCGCGCGCCGTTAGATTGGCTAGAACACCGCGAGAGTAAGACACGTCGCGCCGTGTATTCACCAGGTTCGCGTCGTTGTTTTTATTTATTTCTCTGTTAGCTTCTGACACCTTGCGCCTTACCGTGTATTGATAAATCGCGCGGCCACCATACGCGCGATCGTCAACTGTTTTCCAACATTCGGTAGTGTTTCAGTGCATTCTGGAGCTTCTTGTGCGAAAGAACAACTGCAGCCGACAACGAAACAGGTTGGCAAATTTGTAAACACACCAGCATGCTATAAACAATTTTAGTTAATGTATAATTTTTTTTCTTTCGTTTGAATAAGTGTAAAAGTACTTACTACCAGCCAGCAATAACGGTGTTTTTGTTTGTGTGGCATAGTCTGCCTGTTTCTTGGGATTTAATATGCAGACTGCCAGTGTGCTCCTTGTGCTTCATAATAATTGATATAATACGTGGATTGTTTTCGCAGTTAACTTATTTATTTTTTATTTAATTTTTGTGGGGGTGTTGTATTTATGGTTATTATAAACAACGCGAATTGAGATAACGTGTGCCTGACTGCGCTGCATTTTTTGATAAGGTAATATTCAGTGTGTCATATTTCGCCGTGTAAATTTATGCATAGGATAATTTTACATTTTTACATTTTTCGTATGTCGTATAACGATTGATTTGTTTATTGTTTGTAATTTGTAGCTCTTTATAATTGGAGGCTTTTGGTACTATAATTGTCATTTTTAGTTATAAATAGAATCAGAATTGGAATTCGTAAATTGCATTTGCCGAAAGTTAATTATTCATTATATATTTATAATAATAATTCATATATACTTCGTAGCTGAATATTATATATGAAGTTGCAATGAAACATGAGATACGTCAGCAAGTAGGTTGCATTTGTTTAATAGATTTTGTCATACCAATGAGTTATTTTATTTGTAATATATAGCAATAGATATAGGGCATATTGCAAATTGAAATGTATTTGTCAGCAATTTCGTTTATTTACTTCTTGCGTGATTGTGGACATTGTATCAATCATTGTTGTGTCATAATTCATAATAGACCTTATATAGAAGCAGCAGTAGCAACAATGTGAAGAAATTTTCTAATGTGTTTACTAGGCGTGCACTAGTTTCACCTAAACAATTCTGATGAGCAAAATATGTTGGCTTGTATATTAAAAAATAATTATAACTAATTTTAACAGATTAATAGATAAATAAATAAATACATTTTAGAAAATTGCAAATCCTTAGTTGAATATATTTAGAAATAAAACAAAAGCATTTGACAGATTAAATTAAATTTATGAAAAGATGCATATTTGTATATAATTTTATATTCAGCAATTTCTTTCGTGTTTTTTAAAGACTTCACATATAAAATTAAAGACATGATATATACTTTGGCGCAACTAGCTTGATTCATACTCCCAGGGCCAAATCTCCATTTGCTCCCCTGTTCTCCAGCTTCAAATATTCCATTAAAGAAGACTAAACTCTGGAGGAATAAAAATACGCTATTTCAATGAATTTTTTTGCGCATTAGAAATAAAGTAAACACTCCGGTTTTTTGTATGTTGTAGAACAACAGTTTTACTTTTTCGAAACATTTTTTCGACCATATATATTGTTTTTCACCGTCTTGGCATCTGCATCAGTGGGCGGCCTCCGGGATGTTGTCTCTCGCTGGCTGCATGGTTTGCCAAGGACTGGTTCATCGAAGAAAAATTAAATTAACTTCTGTACCATGTAGCAAATGTTTTTTTTTTTTTTCGAAATTCGAAAAAATACTAAATTGGCTACTATTAGAAATAAGAAGTAATTTTTTTTGTCAAAAAATCGGCCGGCAAATGTCAAACATAACCATAGCATATAATCACCATCACTGCTGATACAGAAACAAACTGTGAGGAAAATAAATGATTTAATCAAAGGCAACGAAATTAGCAATAAACATAACAAGCCAACGAAGAAAATGAATGCTTAGGTTATATGTGCTTGAGGGAAAATCTACAGTGCTCTACCTAAAGATTGATAAAAGTTTTTTGTCAGTTATTTACTGAAACTCAAGGATCTGATTTTTCGGTTTATTGTATACGGATGTGATGGTATTTCATAGTAAAAGTTGAATTAAAATTGAAAACTGCATGAAAATTCAAAAAGAATGTCAGTTTATGTGCTGCCATTTATTGTTATAATTCATTTATTTTGGTATTACATTTTTTATGTAAATAATTTATTAATAAACACAAGAAAATTCAAATTTCAGCTGCCAATTACACGGCATGTAACCCCGTAGATAAATACTATCCCGTATATAGTAAATATTTACTTAGGTATCATGACAATGACAATTGTCAAAGTTTGACATTCTAATATGTCATTGCAAAATGAATTTTAAATAGTATTTCTGTTCTCTGAGATGGTATAAAAGTCGCAAAAATTTTTCTTGTTGAATATATACTTATGCCTCGGTTTAACGGACCCTTTAACGGAACTTTGAGTTTGACCGACAGGGTGAGTCCTCTATGGTGTTACAGTAATACTACTGCTTTGGGAACGTTTTGGACTGTTGTGATCAAATTGTGATCTTATGATTGAGCAAAACAAACATGGGTTTTATTTAAATCGGTAAAATCAATTGAAATTTCATAGTTAACTGTCAATGATAGCCTTTTATGAACAGCTGATGTTTGCGTCGAACTCTGCGTGTATGCGCGTAGGCAACTTCATGATCTTCAAAGTATGTGTTTGCATAGACTTTCGATTTAACGGATTTCTTGTTTAACGGATTTCTCGTTTAACGGACAAGGGTACAATTTAAATTTATTCGGCAATTCAAAATTCGGTCATGTGGGGACACCTTCAGAGATTAATTTGTAAACTCTGTATAAAGTGCATATATAATAATGCTGGTGCCAATTGAATAAGAAAAGCAATTCTATTTCTCCCATTTTACAAACTGTTAATGCAAATTCTGGGTAAATGCAGACGTTATCCACAGGTTTCTATCGTTTCTGCCTAAACTGTCCCCCACAGTCTCTGATTTACGGGTACAGAATTACATAAGTCGCACATTTTTAGTGTGAGCATTTCTAATTGTTAGCAACAATGTTGAAATTAACGTATGAATTATGGTGTTAATAAATTCTCTTCACAATTTAAGGTACATACATTAATCTGAAAATTTACCTGTTACATACTTTCCTTCTTTCATACTTCTCAGATTTGCACGAATTTTATGATATAATTGAACTTATTTGCATACCTTTATTCGAAATAATTGCATTATTATCTATATACAAAACTCATTTCCATTTTATTGGTACTGTATATAAGTATACTGTCTATTCATTACAGTGGTACCTAAGCATTTCTATGACAGGTACAACAATTCGAATTAACTGTTTCTACGATTATAATTGGACAGGTTGTGCAGTTGTTACAATACACAGATATTCATCGTACCGCCGCAGGTACACTAGTGCCGCTTATTTCAACTTTATATATGTA
>JARJDU010015088.1:0-13416 GCA_030264695.1 Lissagria laeviuscula | reverse complement strand
TATTTCAAGTTTAAAATTATTAATATTGTTTTAGTTGGATGATTTTAGCAACAAAGTCGGAACATATTTCAAAAATGCCGGATACGGGAAGAACGACACAGTCGCCTTACTTTTACACAGTAGACCAGAATATATTGGGATATGGCTAGGATTAGCAAAAATAGGTGTTGTTACCGCACTAGTGAACACCAACCTTACCAAAGATCCATTATTACATTCTTTAGCAGCCGCCAATGCTAAAGCTTTTATATATGGATCGGAATTTTGCAGTGGTACGTACGAAGAAATACAATTTTTAATTCTCTAACAAAAATCGTCATTCATAATACACATATACTCACATATTTTAGGTTTAATTCATAATTATTCATTTAGATGTTTTTTTCTTTTTATTTTAGTCGTGGGTGATGTTTTAGACAAACTTGACCAATTAGTAATGTTTGAATTCCCAGAAAATATCTCCGAAAATCTACATACACGACATACCAATTTGAGAGTAGCTTTAGATAAAACTTTGGTGGAATCGCTGACTCCATATTACTCGAAAATCAATACTAAAGACAAATTACTTTATATTTATACTTCTGGAACAACCGGGTTACCTAAAGCTGCTGTTATTACTAATAGTAGGTATGTGTATCTTTATTTTTGATATTCATTTCTATTTTGTTATTAACAATTAAGTGATAATTTTATTAAAAGTGTGATGTTTTTGTCATAGGTTTACATTTATGACAAATGCTTGTTTTGTTATGACTGGAGTAAAATCAACGGATATTTTGTATGATCCTTTGCCATTGTATCATACTGCAGGTGGAATTGTAGGAGCCGGACAATGTGTTATTAATGGGATCACTGTTGCCTTACGAAAGAAGTTCTCTGCTAGAAATTTCTGGGTTGATTGTAATATGTACAAATGCACAGTAAGAGCTTAAAAAATATATTTTTATGTCTAATATAAAATATAGATATAGATACTTTTAGAACAAAAAATATATTTCTGTAAATTGTTATTAGTTAACTTTTTCTTAAATGAATTTATTTTCGTAAAAAATACCATGATAATATTAAGAAATTGGCATTCAGAAAAGCTTAATTTTGAAATAAAATATTTTTGTCTAGTCGATGTAAATCTCCATATATGAGTTTTTTGTGCCATTCGGAAACGGTTTGGTGAAAAATGTTGCCAAAATTGTATTAAATAGTATAGTATTTTTATAACATTTTTAGAATATATTTGTTTTGTCTGCCGGGTGGTTTCTGGTAAAAAATTAAATTTATTGAAAATTTTGCAACCGATTTAGTAATTCAATTAGCAAGAGTATAGCATAATACAGCTGTGAAATATGACAGAATAGGCAGATTGGTTTGCAAGCATTGGTATTACCATCTTCGAAGACTGGCAATCGAGGCGGCGCCCTGAAACGCAGCCAATTGCCGCAGCAAAATAGTTACTTATGATAGAGGGCGCAAAAATTTCAAACTTTCCAGATGCCCTAGCCATGACCCTGAGTATTTATTAAACCGGTGTATATTTTTTAGTTGATATATATATTTGATAAAAACAAGATTTAACAATCAGCTAATATATGATACAATTGAACAAAATTGATACAATTCCATTAATTAAGTATACAATTTTATTTCAGGTCGCTCAATACATTGGAGAACTTTGTCGATACCTATTAGCAGTACCCGAAAAAGAAAACGAAAATCAATCGGTCCGCATGATGGTAGGTAATGGTCTGAAAGCACAAATATGGGAAAAATTTGTCAATCGTTTCAACATCAAAGAAATCTACGAAATCTATGGATCCACCGAAGGCAACTCGAATTTGAGTATGACATTTACAGCATTTACAATTATACAAAATTAATATTATTATTATTATCAATTAATAATGCATATTATTAATATTATTATTATAAAAACAATCATTATTATCTTTTGATTTCAGTCAACTTGGATAGTAAGGTTGGAGCAGTTGGGTTTACACCTCGATATGCTGCAGGTTTGCATCCAGTAACATTAATAAGATGCGATAATAATGGCGAGCCAATCAGGAATAACAAAGGACGATGCATCGAATGCCAAATTGAAGAGCCCGGAGTATTTATCGGCAAGATTCTTCACAAACGAGTGTTCAATGAATTTGTAGGATATGCAGATGAAAAAGCGACAAGCAAGAAGATTCTCAAAAACGTTTTCAAAGATGGCGACTTGTATTTCAATAGCGGCGATGTTTTGGTACAAGACGAATTCGGTTATTTCTATTTTAAAGATAGAACTGGTGATACATTTAGGTAATATCTTAGATTTTGTTGAAGTTGGTAATTTATATTGTTAATTAATAAAACAAATCTGATTTCAGATGGAAAGGCGAAAATGTAGCTACATCAGAAGTTGAGGCGGTTATTAGTAATATTATCAACCTAAAAGATGCTGTTGTTTATGGTGTTGAGGTAAACTTACTATTTGCTTATATACATTTATTTATTTTAATTCATTTTATGTCATTGATTGTTTTTTAAATTACTTATTTAGGTACCTAATGCTGATGGAAGAGCTGGGATGGCTGCAATAGTTGATGAAGATAATCAAATCGATCTGAATAAATTTGGTCAGGAAATAGTAAAATCACTTCCGGCATACGCGCTTCCGCTGTTTTTAAGAATTATGAAAAAAGTGCCATTAACAGGGACATTTAAATTGAAGAAAGTGACTTTGCAAAACGAAGGGTTCAATGTGAACCAAATCAAAGATAAGCTGTATTTCTATGATTTTAAGAATAAGAAATATGTCGAGCTCACGAATGTACTTTATAATGATATAATATCAGGGAAGTTACGGTTATAATTAAAAATATTTCGTTTATTTAAATTGTATGAAAGATGAAAGCGTTTATAAACAATCGTATAATTACATATTATTCGAATCTATAATAATAATTTAAATTGAATAATTCGAAGTATCTTTCGAATTTGAGTTTTATAGTTTTGAAAATTGAAGTGAAACTGACTGAATAATAGAAAACGCTTTTAAAAATTTCTGTTTCGGAATAATATATTATGTAATGTACATATAATATAAAATTACTTTATGATATGATACTCTAATAAAATGTATGGGGATAAAATATAAATTTATTTAATTATCAATGAATTTGATGTAAATACGTATGTTTATTTTATCATCATCTTCTTCTCTAGGTGCATTCTCTATTAATGAAGATTGGCAATAATCCTTGCAAATCTTTCTGGATCATTTGTTGCTCTAAACAATGTGTGAGTGTCTCAAAGACAATTTTAGGACTAGGCGCATTAAGCGCGCTTAGGGCCCCAAGATTTTAAGATACCCCGCGCAGACCTATCACCTATGAAATTTATTACTAACATTTGTCAAGTCGTGTGACTTACACTTGACTGACGAATCACGGCAAACCATAACCGCCAAGGGCGCTGACTGAACCAAACGCGCCTCTGGGGAGTCTAGTCCTGTTCAGTTTTTTATGTGTTTGAACCAGGAGTGTTTTCGTTAGTTAGGGTCACGTCAAACTTATATTTTCCCTTCTATCATTAGTTCAAGCAGATTGTATTTACTAACTCCAACGATGTGCCAGCAATACTTTGGTTTTCCTATTCTTAAAGGTTCCCAGTAGTTTTCAGTCTATTCTCATGTCTAAGCATATACAACATTTAAATTATATTTAATTTGAAAAAAAAAAAAGAAAACCTTGTTAAAATTTGAGTTGATAACCTGGGAGCTTTAACATCTGGAAGCATAAATTTTTGCAAACCATAAGAATTCGGTGCTTTATACTATGTCGAGGTATTGTAAATATACCACATATACATATATATATTTATACATTAAAATAGATATAAGGTAAGATTAAATATTTTAAATATTAAATATACTATCTAATCTAGAGTTCTCCAGTACGAAATATTTTAATAAGTCCATCGACGTTATTGTTCTTGATTGCATTTCTGCAATGCCCAATCATATGTGCAGATTTTGCTCCAACTGTAAGAACCAAAAGAATCAAAACATAAGTAATGACAAAAACAGCAAAGTTTGATACACGCATGCCAATAAATAGAAACATAATGAAAAAGACATATTCAATCTAAAAATTAAAGGGCCTGAATTATATAAATTTAGCAAAGGTCGCTTTCCTTCTCTGTAATAGTCGTCGAATAGTTCAAAAACTGAAGATTGAAGAATATCTTTTTAGATAATTTTAGCTCTTGTGACTTTATATTAAATACTTATTTAACAACAATTTTATTAAAATCGTGATGTTTTTGACATAGATTTACATTTATGACAAATGCTTGTTCTGATATGACTGGAGTAAAATCAAAGGATATCTTGTATGATCCTTTGCCATTGCATCATACTGCAGGTGGATTTGTAGAAGCACTTATTTTCATATTAAACGTAAAATCAAAAGAGTAAACTTATTCAAAAATATGAAAACAAATTTATCTTCTGAATTTATCGGAAATTAACAATTTGTAACAATATTTTCTAATATCATTCTGATAGATTCAGTTATCTATACTAAACTATTCAACACATACCTCTTAAACGTGTAGACTTTTGTAATATAAAATTAATCAGTTTCATTGTTTCAACACCTTCGTTAAAATTCTGCAGACGTATATTATAGCCATTGATGAGTTCTTTATTAATATTGTTTAATGCGTTGTAATAGAGTGGAACTTCTGTGAGTGCATTGATTCTGCAGTCTTCACCCCTGATAATAAATCCACGAATTTGTCCCAATCTGTCGGCAATATCTGTTCCCAAACGCATTCGAGCTTCTTGTATATCATTCAATTTGTTTAAATATTCTCTTAATTTTGCTTCTTCACTTGGGAAATGAGCAAATGACTAAAACCAATCAATTACAAAAATGAATCAGATAACAGATGTACAGACTGACACAGTATAACGGGAATATTTGAAATGCGTCAATTAAGAAATTTTCCACATGGTGAAACCACGCACGGCACGGCAATCAATGGAAGCTGTGCAAGAATTGCACGGTAATTGTGTGATCTCAAAATTCGTTACCGCTTTCTGGCCCTCTAGATCACCAGAATTATCCGTTTGGGATTTTTCTGGTCGGACTAACCCAAGAGTAAAGTGTATACAACAGAACTAAGTACTCTGGATGAGTTCACACTGGAAATTCATGAAGAAATTCACAAAACCCTAGCTGAGATGTTGCAGCGATCAATGCAGAATCTTACTAAGAACTCTTAAAATCGCATTCGAGCAGGAAGACGGCATGAAAAAAACGAAATTTAAAAAATTGTTTAATTCCATTATTGTTTCCTAAATGCCCAATTTTAGGGTTTCAATTACAATGCTCATTTGAAACAATCGCGCCATACTTCCTTAGAAGATCACCGCAAAGATTAGCAGACTCTAAGCTTTCCAAATCACAAAAGACGAAAGATTGAGGAGGAACTTACAGAAACAAGCATAGTGCCTACACAGAAAACAAAAAAGGAGAAGAGAAATTACTATGAATATAGTTTTGACTTTATTGGTTCCCGTTTTTGTGTCACCCTGTACATTAAAAATAAAAATAACTTAAGCATGCATCTACCTCCAATGATTCAATATTATTGAAAGCTGTTAACGATTGTACCAAGTCCGCAGCCAATGAGAGATTATCACAAAATATCTGCACTTTGCCCGAAATATCAAAATGCATCTCCAAGTCAGTATTATCCCGTAGACATTTCAAATGGATTTTAAGATCTGGACTAGAATCGACTTCCACGTCTTTAGTCAATAAAAAGTTCTGATTAATCCACATACAGATTCTTTGCAATCGTTCATTTATCTTAAACTGAACGTAACTTTGCGACACGCATGGCTTATTGTCAAGGAGAGCGTACATAGAAAAGCGTGGCAATTGCCTTGTCACTTCAAAAACATGAAACTGACTGCTGTTCGCGTAACCGACCAGTGCCTGAAACAACAATAAATCAAAAAGAACTTCACGAAGAGATATGTTTAGCCTATATACCCATAAAAAGTATAAATTACTTCTGAGATAAGTACCTTGAGATGAATGTCAACTGGATTATCTTTCGGTGGATAAAGTCGTACTGTTAACTCCGTAGATAAATGATTCTTATGTGGGTGGACCACGTGCGTTTCACCTTTGAATATTCCTTCGGCGAATACAATGACAGCTTTAATTATCGTTTGATTATTCGTTGTTATGTAAATTTCCACATAACTCTGCAACAATTTATATTTTACATAGTTTATGATGTGTTTATGATCAGAGCTTCAATGCTAACCGAGTCCTTGTGTGTATCATTGGTAGCAATAGCAATTTGTAAGCGTGTATTTGCGGGAATGACGTTGCCTTTCTCTAGATTTTCATCTCGATTCTCAATTTCATCATTGACACGATTATTGTTTTCGTAGTGTTTCAATTCCATCAATAAAACTTGTTTTTGCGCCAGAAGGTCTCTAACGGTGTCCTGTTCCATTCCACTGCCAGGAGCTATCGATAAAGATTTTGTCGTTGTATATCCTCGAACTAAAATTTATTGCAATAAAAGCTAAGATTACAAACGTTAGCGCAATGATGTAATAATTAATATGTATTTAGAGTATAAAGATAGATTACCTTCACCATCTGTTGACACACAAATAAGATCAGCTCTTCCAATTGAACGATAATCGCCTTCGACAATTCCGGCACAACCATGATTGAGTGAATCTTTGAATAGTACTTCTCCGGTTCTTATCGATCTACAATCGATTTTGCCATTGGACCAGCCAGTAATTAACTGTGCCGTGCCTTGTCCAAGCAAATCGTAGCAAAATATTGAAATCGCAAAGTTCTTCGACTGGAATGATTAAATTAGTATTTCCGTTAATAAATTAGTATAGATATGCTCACTTTGACACGCCACAAACGCACGTCTTGTTCATATACTCCAATGGTGCCATTAGCCACTGAATAAGCAAATCTACTCTCAGATAAGGCAACTAAAGCTGTCACTTTTTCAGTTTCTGTATGCTCGCCAATTGCTTGGTCGCCTTTGAATACTCGAATATTGAAATCTTCTGAGCTTACAATCAACTAGAACATTAATATCAAATATTTGCTAATTAGGAGGCTCATTTACCTGATGAACTGTTTCTTCGGGAGGTCTGAAGCTGAAGCGAGCAGCAAAGAAAAGGTGAGGTCGAATGCGTATTGCCGCGTTTTGCTTTAAATAAATGTGACAAAAATTTGCTTTCGGCTCGTGATTACGGCCAGGGTATATGATATTTTTGCAAAATCCGAGAAGTACATTATTAAGCAACAAATAATATACTCTCGTATTGTGGCCGAATTTGCGGTTTTTGCCTTCAACTCGATACAAAAGCCGCTAAAGTTAAAGTACGTTTTTCGAGTATTTCTAAATTAATTTTAAATAGTTCCCGATACGAAATTCAAAAAAGTAAAACAAGGAAGACATAGTTTTTGGCAGCTAAAAAACTACCCAAAAGAAAATTGAAAAAAGCTCAATTAGTGTGATCACAATCAGTCAAGGCGCTAACATAGAGATTCCTATACTAGTTTGAAGGTAAATGAGCTTCTTAATAGCTACAATTTGGTATAAAAGATATTTCCACACAAATCGGTTGTACCTCATTAGATCCGTCCTTGTTATAATCTAATAAAATTAGTGACGTCACAGTGTCACCAATGGCAACCCAAAAAATTTCGTTTCCAGTGTGATCATAACCATGAATCGTTGAGTTTCCACCGGCCAAAATCATAGGCAACTTGCTATCATTGAAATGACCCAAAACAATCGCTTTCACGCCGTCCACACATTCCTTGTAAAGTATATCTTTATTGTCGTGGACGTGATAAGCCAATAAATGCGTTGGAGTACCTATAAAACGTATTGAAAGTATTAAGTAGCAAGGCCGTAAAATTGCAAGTGCACAAACTTGATTGATTAAATATTTCGAACTAAAATGGAAATATTCTATGAATTTTATGAAAGAATTGTTACACTTACCAATAACCAATATATCTTTATCTTCTTGCGGTAATAAAACACCGGCAGCAATTGCGGTAATGGACTGATTAATATTTAATGTTGCGATTTCGCGATTTGTTTCCGACCATACGACGCGACCACTTATCATCGCAGTTTTCCGGTGCGGTGAATGTATTAATATCTAGAAACAGAAGTAGTTGCTATCACCATTATATTAATGTCTTATACATCTGGCCATTTGCGGTGAATAGCAACTTAAAAATCGTTTTATTGAAATACCTTATCAGCTAACGTGGCTGCAGTTAAACAAGGATGTGTACCATCGTATTTACCGATCGTGATAAGACTTGGAATAATTTTATAGTTTAATTCCAAGGTGAACACTGGTCTTATTACTTTATCCATTGTGGAACTGATGCAGTCTACCATTAGCAGCGGAAAATAATCTGGCGGTTCCGTTGTTCACAATGTTGTAAGTTTACAACGGTGTTGCTATGGTACTCACCATTGATACAAATCATCCCTAGCATTTTATTTAAGTAATTATTCTATATATAGGATTATCATTTCTATGAATTTCATGATTGTTAAGAATTGGGCTGATAAGTCTTTTAAAATTTTATCTTGGTGTTGTTGTTGCTGAGTGATTGTTTTAACAAAATACTGGGGGCCTAAACAACAAGCAATTTTCATGTTTTTTTATAGGTATTAGGAATAAAGTAAATACTTCGGGTTTACTGGATGTTGTAAAGCTACATTTTTACTTCTTCGTAAAATTTGATTCGGCAATATATATGGCTTTTCGTCGCCTTGCCGCTCTTGCTGCCTGCATCGTTTACGAAGAACTGGTACTTTGTAGAACAGCCGGACTTGCAAAAACCAAAACTAAATTAAATTATCTACCTTGTAGCACACTTTTTTTTTTTGAAATTCATGAAAATTAAAAGAATGAGAGCAATTTAAATTAAAAAATCATATTTTTTCCTAATCAATTTTAATAATTACCTTTTGATACCGGTATAAAGACCATCCCTCACCGTTCCCTAGCTTTTTAAAATATTTTGCCATATTTGTACCTTTCACCACCCCGCCATATCACATTCACATTTATATTATATACAAATTTCATTAGAGCTGATTGCTTATTAGGAAAAAAAACACCGTTTTTCTTTCAGAATTTTTTTCTTTTTTCTGTGGCGCTAAAACACTTTGTGCATGCTCAACCAGTTCCTATCCATGACCACTTATGCCTATCCTCTGACCATCATTCTTTATCAGCGGCATCTTCTCTCTATGTTTTCCATCGTCTTCCACTGCTACGCGTTGCGATAGATATCCAATAGACACCATCTTAATCGTTGAACCTTGATGAAGCTTGTTATCTTAGCACTTCTTATTAACTTTTCTAGTTTATGGTTCATTTTTGTTCTACACCCTTCGTAGCATCCGAAGGCATACTTTATAAACCCCGAAAAAGGCGTAAAATTGTGGATTTCAGATCCGCAAACTGAAGGAATATTTGTCGTACCCTTGGTCAATAGTTTTTTATAATATATGCACAATGATATGAAAGTTTAATATATCATAAATTATGCTGCCAAAAAATGGTAAATATAAAACCTGAGAGATGAAAAAATCTATTTTGGAAAAACTCAAATGATTTACATTAAAATAGAGCAAAATATAACACAGAAGCTGATTGAAATGAAGTCAGTCATCCACGGGCGTAGCTAGGGCTAATAATTTATTTTTTCAAAATATTGATTTAGCGACCACCAGATTCTGCGCTTGTGGACCGAAGCCCTCCTTTCCAGTCACTCTTATCTAAATTCCGCGACCAAAAGTAACCAAAAAACATAATTAAATTAAATTTAAAAAAAAAATCTGTAAGGAAATAGAATTTATCTAAGTTATATTTATAATAGTAAAATATTTATTTATATTCTCAAGGCCTTTTAATTTATTAAAGTTATTTAGTTAGTATCCTTTCCATTCCCAAAATATATATAAACAAGTTTTAAGAATGAGTTATCACATAAACTAACAATGCAATTAAACGAAGTGGAAACTCACATAAATATTATAAATCCAACTTTCCACGAAACCACGAATTTTATCAACAAATACCCAACATTCCACAATACTAAAACTCCATGAAATAATGCTCTAATCAAGGTCAATGTGATCCAACTGGAAGTAATGAAATATATCCTTTCAAATCAGCTTTATGAAATGATGTGTATTTTCAGAAATTATTATCTTATGCATTAATCATATTGAAAGTATTACATACATGAATAATATAAATTAATAATTAATGTATATATATTTATGGACTTAACTACAATTAGTTTCTGATAATTAGTATCTTCTGTTCTCACTTATCACTGTATTCTATTTTTGGCAGTTAATTTGTTTAATAAATATTTCTTAAAATTTCCAAATAATGAACACATAACAATCATGGCAATGCAAAAATTGCAAGTAATGATTTAAAAAATTTATATAAATAATTAAGTTTAAACCTTGCGTTGCGCTATTTCGGGCAGTGTTCCGAGCACAAATGATTCTATGTCGCATTCGTTTGATCCTCGAGCAATTTTAAAGTAACCATTTTCACCCCATTGAGTTCCCCATGAATTCGCAACTTTCTGTGAATCAAATTACAAATTTATAAGATAAGTTATATATATATATATATAGTTACCGTCGATTGTATAATTACTTATTTAGAAAATTTGAAAATATAAATAAACCTTCAATCTAATTGTTTATACATATACTAAACAGTTTTTGTTTTCGAATTTTTATAATTTTTTTAAGTTTAGCAAATCTTTATTCATAATATTATTGTCTTGATCAATAATTTATAGAGAATTTTGAAGTGTTTTGTTTGTTTTACTTTATATGCCAAAAACTAATTCAATATTTTGACAATTTCATTACAATCGACGGTTTTTTAATTAAGCGAAAGATTCAATTGTTACCCAATATTTTTTAACGCCGCTGTATGTGTATTCTTCACCCCAGCCAACAATTCTCACGCTGTGATAGCCAGTTCTATCCGCAACCGATAAATCAGTGTGTTGATAAACTCCATTTTTGTACATGAAGAAGTCATGGTATACTTTCATTGTTGCTACGTATAGATAAAAATACAAGAAATTTAAATTAATCTATGAATTGATTTTTACAGTTTGGTCATATGCGCAGTTCGATGCGCAATGGTTTTGCTCACTATACACTTTTTGTGATGCATTACAATCAATCTATAGGGAATCATTTGAAATGACTTACTCGTGAATTCTTTTAGGTATTTAACAAAAAAGAATGAAACATGGAATTCACAAAAAAATTATTTAAACTCTTCTAGTTAATTGTAAGTTTATCTACTGATTGATTGCATATCACTTGTTTGTGTTTTTGGGCATCGTACATAGCGCATACGCGTCTTCATCAATTTTTTACCTTTGCTCTTAGCTGTATTAACTATTACATACCTTGAACAGGTCCTGTAGTTAAAATTTCATTCATAATATCAGTTTCATTGCCCAGTCTGTACGCAGGACCAACACGATAATAGTCTTTTCGATCAACATGCAAGGGAGGTGTACATCTCGCAGTTAGCAAATTACCTCGACGTGGTAAATGACACTTTTCACTGCTAGCTTGATAAGGAAGACAGTCTTCATCCACAATACTAAACACATTGTAAACGAACATAACATTCGGTAGTTATTATATATTATTTATCCAATTTACCCAAATTTACGAGTGAATTGCCAAGCGCGATCCAAATATCCTCCATTGCAGCTTTGTTGCCCGCGATTGTCGCAAGAAAGTAAATGCTGTGGACTCAAACGAGGTCTCTCTAGACCTTTGGAAAGTATAGCAAATCTATTGCATGATAAATACACAATAGCACAATTAAATTGAAACAAATATTATCATTAATGAATAAAAACGGAATGATTAAACTACCTATCAGATGCAACAGCAGCAGTTGAGATTGCCCACGAGGCACCACACCATCCTTGGTCTTGGATTAAGGCAATCTTACCTGGCCATACAGTTTCCGCATCGAATTCTCTAGGTAAAGCTGTCGAATCATAAATGCGCTTCACCGGTGACATTCGTAGAATGAATCGATGTGGTTGGAGCGTGCCTAATCTATTGTGACAAAATAAATTGAAGAGATAATGAATGCTAGAGTTATATTTAAAAAATATGTAAATAGTTACTACAGCTTTTATTGCATATCGTTGAAATGGCAGTCGAATAAATGCATAATTTGCTGCTATTGTAGTGATTTTAGCAGTATTCGCCTACACGTATTGCATTGTGATAAAACAACGGATTCTGGGATAAAGAAATGATGCTTGAATGTGAGTTTTATTGGTGAGAGAGATTTTGAGTACTATCTGATGGTATGTTACCTTAAAGTGATTCCATCGCTTAGTGATCTCTCCCAGAAGTCTGAATGATTAGAAGCTTGCCATCCGTATGTCGTCGTCATTTGATTCACAGTATTTATAATATCAGACTCAATTAGACACTTTTGGGATTCGCATAGCATCTCCGCATTACCTCCAATAACAGTACATTTGCTGTAATCATTAATATTAATACCAATATTTTTTGTATACTATTTATTATATAAACTAGACGTGTGAAAAACAAATTTAAAAAAAATGCATAATTAATTAGCATTAGTCAATAAAAACAAGCGGAATTTCAACAAAATAGCCAAAACTGTTTTTTCTTCGTTGGCAGACTATATGCAAACATGCCATTGAACTCATGGCTTTGTAACAATTTCAGACTGTGATGTCACCAGTCATAACGAATCTCCGTATTAATTATGCCACTAATATAATAAAATAACAACAACATGGATGACAAATTCACCACTTGCCAAATCTAGTAATTTATGACCGATGTTTACTGCATATTATCCACAAATCATTTTTATGTTAATACAAGAAGAAATAACAAACAAACAATCTAACTATTTAATCAAATAAAAACAATAGTTATTTTATAATTACCAAACATTGCAATTATTGCGTGCAGTCTCGCCAGGTGTATAACTTCTCCCATTATGATGACATTCTTTTAATGTGATTGGTGCAACAATCCCCTGACAAAATGTCTGATAATCAGGACAGCAATCTTCGTTTGTCGTTCGATCGCAAAAGTCGTCGCAATAGCATCGAGTGCCTAAAATTGGCACTGAACATTCGTCTTGTCTGCCATTGCAGCAATTTATGCCTGCGCAGTATGGTCCAGGTGGTAAATCACCATAATCTTGGATTGAGTAAACAAGAGGAACTAGTGCGAAGAAAATGAACGTTGCCCATGTCGAGGACGCCATCT
>JARJDU010015049.1:0-10051 GCA_030264695.1 Lissagria laeviuscula | reverse complement strand
GGTCAAGCTCCGTTTAATCTCTTGAGTCCTATTTAAGGACTAACCTGATGCTTCGAAGTTTGAATTTACACATATTTTATAAACATAATATACACATAATATTCACTAAAGTGTATATTATGTTCGAGAAACGTGTATAAACCTAATTTTCAAAGCACCAGGTTACTTGCTAAATAGGGCTCAAGAGGCTAAACGGGGCTTGACCCAAAGAAAATTTATTGTAATAATCTTTGTTATAAGTCATTCTGAGCATCTCGGCCAAATTTCAACAAGATCGGAAAATATACACAGTTACGTTTTAATTTTTATGGAATTTTACATTTAAGGTTTTGGTTACTCAATAAATTCATGTTTTATGTATATCAGTAAAATGCAATTTTATAATTTCAAATTCAATTTCGAGAAAAAAATAGTTGAGTAGTGTCAACAATAAACTTTTTTTATTAAACAAATACTTAAAAGTAAATTTCATCTTGCCGATATTTACGTTTTGTAAGTTATCTCTGCTTTTCGCAAAGATGAGATGTTGTCTGTCAACAATTATAGTTGACATTGACAATCAAAATTACATTAACAATTCTCTTGATAGTCAACAATGGCACCTAAAACTTAGAGCATTAACGTGTTTTAAGTGATCACAGAGCGGGCAAACCAAAAGCCCGAAGAAACCCGAACTGTTTGCGGAGAATCATGATCCAAGACAGACCTAGCAAAACTGAGAACGAAACCACAGAGTAATATAAATACAGAAGATTCACTTTGTGTCGGCACCTTTGATCTTCTGTTGCCAATTTCCATGATCTTTAGCAATTTTTCCTCCTTGTTACTGGCGGCAAATTTGAGTTTGTATGATTGGTTTTAATGCAGCAGATATAATACCCTTGCGAGGACATATGCAAGCTGAGGCAGAACACTGTCATTGGCTCAAGACCTGTTCGCACTGGGGATAGTATTTAGTCGAGTGGCGAGTAGTTAGTTGCTGAGCGAGTTGCAACTCACCATAATGCTAAGTGCGATCAACCCTTTAGTGATGAACACTTCTCCAAATTGGCAACACGAAAAGCGGCAAGTGAATCTTTTGTGTGGATATTTTTCTGCGGCAAAACTGTTCAATTTATAGGTTAAATTACAGTACAGGCAGTGTACTTATGGTACATACCATAATTTCAGTCATTTTATTCATTTAAACTTTTTATTTGTATAGGCATTACGAAATGTCTTTTTTTTAAAGTATTTTATGTTAGGGTATTTTAATTGCTCAGATTTCTGCATTCACATAGTAAAATAAAATTTAAAAATTAGTTAATCATTCTTAACGCCAAAATGAATTATTGTCCTTTGTTGGCATTCGTCAACAATACTCAATTGTTGTCCATATAACAATTGTTGATTCAAATTTATTTGATGTGCCTGGTTTTTCAATATTTTTAATTTTAGTTTTCTATTTTATTAACAAAAAATACAACTTTCAAGGATTTTTTTACATATTAATTTCAATAAAATGCAAAAATTGCGCGCATTTGTCCCAGCACATTTCTATTTTTGCAAAAATGTTTTATATTAATTTAGAAAGCTAATAGAGTATGTTGATATGAATTTTTCATTGTTTAATTTTTGATTGTGTCTACATCTGAAAATATTTGGAAAATTGAAAATATATTAGTCGTCCAATCATAGCATATTGATATGACAGTTCAAATAAAATCAAGTGGCAGAGCGTTAAATACAATCAAAAATATGTTCACCTTTGTCAATAAATTAACAAAAAATAATATAATAATATTACATATAGTTTAACTTTCTTGTACCTATATTTTCTGCTTATTAACTAACCCAAACTTGAATTCTTATTATAATAAGTTAACATATTTTTACACTCTTCCGATAACTGTACTAAATGTAATTAACTGTTAATTGTGTACCTATATGTTAACCATCTCATATATTATGTAAAAATAAGTGATTCAATTGAAGAAAGCAAAAAACAAAGTAATGATTGTATTGATCATTGGGCCAAAGATTAATTTGGAGAAGCGCTTCTGTCTGTATACACCTGAATTGCTCAATTCTCGCCAAAAACCCATTTGAACAAAATAACTATATCATATGTTAAAATGTAACAATGAATGTTGTCGAGCAGTTTACCCTTCTATATTAATATTAAAGAAGAATGTTAATATAAGTTTAACTAATTCTGGCAAATCATTTCAAAAAAGAAAAAGAAAAAAACTATTAGCAAATTATTACAATATTAATTCCATCATTTGGTTAAATTGTTCACTTATTTTTGTATAAAGAATTAATACTAATATATTTATGTAAAAGTCTCTATAATATTATATACTTAAGGTAAAGTTTATGAAGGAATTGTAAAAAATGTTATTTAATGTTATACACATATAAAGAATTAATTATTACTTAGTTTAATATGATTATTATCTAATCAATTATAAAACATGTGAAAATATTGATATGAAATGTGGAATAACAGTTTTTATTAGGGCAATAAATAATTTGTAAATTAAAAGTTTCCTAAAACATAAACCAAACTCATTAAACTAGCATTAGCAACAATTGCAAGGCTCAAATGTAAAATTCCAACCGAAACCAAAAAAAAAGAAGCGCGTCTTTTATGTATAAAAGGTAAGCGTTAAATTTTATGATTAAAAAGAAAGGAGAGCTCAAATAGTAATACACTCACTGAAGCGAGCAAAGCAAAATGTAAATAAAAAGAAAACAATATACGCTAGGAACCCCACATCGAATTACTATAAACAATAATTGTGTACTATATTTTCCAAGCGGTAGCGCGTGGGGGAAAATAATGCCTAATCCACAAATATTGCCGCCGCGCCGCATCACACCATACTACGCCTCCTACACTCTGCTTGTAACAACAACCTCCTTTTGTAGTTGCGGCTGTTGGGGAGTAATGTTAGACCAAGCAGGAGGCATTCGCCCTCGTTCGCTGCTATACAGTTTTGTAACAGCAGGATATAAATTAAATCTGTAATCCACGCGAAGTACCTACTTTTCTCCATCGCGAGCTCCTTCAGCTCCTCGGCTGAAGGTACGCGTATCACTGAAAAATGTAGGCGTGCTGCACACCCCAAGAATTTTCTTTTTGTTGCCCGAATTTATATCTTTCTAATTTGTTTCTGCTCAATCCACACCGCCTCTTTCGCAACTGGAGAATTGGAGCAAACCAGGCGTGAGAGTGCAGGTGAGGCGTGAATTCGGTTCAAGCAAGAAGGAGATGTTTATTGATTTACTTATTTGGATTTGTTGTATTAATTTTCCCACGTTGCTAACGCCCTAAAATATATTGATATTGAGTCTTTACTATTATACGAAAATAAATGTGTAATAGAGCAGTGACTATATATACATAATAAAATATTATACGTTTCATACAAAAAAATACAAAAAATGACAAGAAAATTTAAGAAAATTTTGCATGTTACCTGATGATAATGATGATGATGGTGAGCGCAAGAGTAGATTGAAGCGCAAACTTGTAGAATTACGTTTGCATTATTTGCATATCGTTAATGTAACTAGTGCGATGGTCAACACCAGAAGTTCAAATGATGCGATATTCAGAAACTGGGGACTTTTCATGCTGTTAGCGTTTAGTAACTTTTTTTAGCTGGTTTCATTTGACGCTTTTGTTTATGCGCATTTTGATGCATTTGCATAACTGCGTGCTAAAAGAATTCCCGCTCTATATAAAATACAATTATTGTGATAGTACAGAACAGGCTGGTTCAATTACAGCGGAAATTGGAATTTGCAAGCTTTACTATAGGTAAGTATTTATTTACTGAGGAGGTATTTGCAATTTTCTGTGAAGTATTTTAATTAAAATTCGTGTATTCGATTTTATTTTTGAATTAATTTTTACTTTCTTTTATTAACAGTATTTGTTGTGATGTAATATAGATGGTAAAGTAGTAAATAAATTACATACGTTAGTAATATAACAAGAAATGTTTTAATATTGTAGGTAAATATGCAATTTACTTAAAAGAGTTAAGTATAGCAAATCGAATTTTTCATATACAAAGTGCGAAAAATATATTAAACTCAAGCATTTCAAATCACTTTTCCCATTTATTATGAACTGATTTAACTTCTAATAGCAAATGTTGTACTTTTTAAGAGTTGTCCATGTTTCAGCGGTTTATAACCTCCCAATTGTCATCTGTCATAAACGAGCTTGGCTCTTCACACTAGTCCTATTAAAGGAAATGACACATCGACACACATCCCTCTTAAGAAATCGAATCGAACGTATGCATTGGTGAGCAAAAACACAATTTTTTACTTTATATTCATTTGTTTATATTAATTACGTATAAGTGGCGATATAATATGTAAATATGCAAAGCCTAATTAGTATTCTCCCACTAAGATCTACCCGTAGGAACTATAATCGTGTCTTTACTTGGTTTCGTTTCGAAGTTACAATGATTTCAACTACGAAAAAAATTCAATTTTTATCAATATCAGACTCTTGCACAAACCACACGATAACGGCAGCGAACAATAATTGTTTGCTGGAGTAAGATTGAATTGGAATAAATTTCCATTCTTGTGATGCTTATTTCAACTTTTTGGGGCTTTAAACAGCGTACCTGTAACTTTGCAAAGTGAGACAACTTTTAGGGCAAAAATCCGTATAATCAATTTAAAGACGTTAAACACGTCACAATATATTAGTACAAAAAAAGCATAACAATTATATCATTATTATTTAAATTACAATTGTGTTTCATCTCTCAGCAATTTCTCTTACCTAAAACACATCATTAAGAGGATCATTTACTCGATGAACTTTTTTACTGTAGAATCCGAGTTGATGCGGGCAGCACAGAAAAGGTGTATTGCCGCTCATGTTTTAAATAAAAGACAGCAATACAAGGTTGGATTTCTATAACTATTGCTTGTGTAAATGCTCCAAAAATTTGTTTTCGGCTCCTGACTGATTACGGCCAGGTTATTTGATACTTTTACAAAATTATAAAATTACATTATTCAGCGATAAGTTATATACGTCCTTAACGTTGTCAAATTTGCGATTTTTGCCTTCAACTCGATATATAAGCGGTTAAAGTTAAACTAGGTTTTTCGAGATTTTCTAAATTAATTTTGAATTTGAATTTCGATTCTAAATTCGAAAAAATTGCGAATTCAATTTGTATGATTACAAGCAGTCACGGCGCTAACATAAAGTTTCCTATCCAGATTAGAGGTAAATGAGCTTCTTAAACGTATTAATGAATCAGTATCGGTCCAGCTTGAATAACCCCACAATGAAAATTCTTTTCGTTAGTAAAATTACTAGCAATTCGTAAATTTAGATTTTCGAGCAGTTCCATCAAATGAATTATATACACACATGCATGTGCATTGTCCTTAGAGCCATTAATTAACTTCTCTTGCATGCTTAACTTCTCCTAATCTGAAGCTTAAAAAAGCCATAGTAAAACTCACGTATTTAAATAACATCAAAGCAAAAAGCTGCAAATCACTGCAAAAACTAGTAAAAATTAAAAGCCACAGACAATAACCACGACTCAACAAAACGCTGCTCGTACTCTCGTGCATCGCTTGCGCCCACATTCAACGCCGGAGATTTCTCATGATAAACAAATAAAACACACGCAGACGACATAAAAAAACATTAATAAGTTAGAAATGTTGCCGGTAGCTTTGCGGCAAGTGTTTGCTTGCTGTTCCATTGTTCTAGCGAGTGTGGTCCGAATTCGAAATTTTTTAGAAATGTTCATGTAACATTAAATATCTATATTAGCAAAAACCGGGAATGAACTGCCTGTACGAGCAGTGTACAAACAAAAAAGCTCCAAGAACTGTAAGCGCCCTAGCATTTTGATTTATTATACATTATATATTATATTTTATATGTATGCATTGGTAAAATAGTAGTGATATACGTGTGAGCGATGACGACACTTCTCTCTGCTTGCTAAATTATATTTTTCATATTTCAGCAAAATATTACCTGGCAACGGCGTAAATTTCCTAGTAATAATAACAAACGCTAGTGCACTGCTTACTCTTTTTATTTGCATTGTGTTTGCGCCCGAAGAATAGCTCGAAGTGTGTGCACGGTTAAATTATTAGCACGAGAAAAAGTGGACGACAAGCGGTAGCGATGGCGACAGGGCTTCAGGGGTGGCAGGGCGCAGAGAACGTTCTCATGAATATTGCTTGTGTGTATTATTAACTGCGTCGCCATACTACTATCCTGAACTACATGCTAACCATATTAGGTCTTTTTTGTCTGGCTCCTACCCGACTTTACCATTTCGCAACCTCAACAAGTCATTGTGGTCGACTGAATATTATTGCGTTGTGGTTTAACATGCTTTTCAATGTTGTTTAGCATAGAAAATAGAAATCTAGCGCTTTCGCCATCGTCAAAAAAAAATGCAAAAACTATGTAATTTGTTCATCACACTCCACTGAACGCGCGTAAATTTTATTATGAATAGACTTTTGAATAACTTGGGACTATTGTTAATTTTATTTGTGTATACATAAAGAGACCACTTATTATTTAGTAATGTTCATAAATATTTAGGGTGTTAATGGTTTATTTATTGTGTGATAATTATAACAATAATAAGAAGCGGATAACCAGTATATTGCAATATATAACAGTTGAAGTTCATTTGATTGTAGTATATTTAGTGGAATCTTATATAACAAATTTAATTTGGTCCAGAGCGGTGGCGGTTTAAGACAAGTTGGTACCCGGTGCAGTCTTCTTTTTCAGCACTCCCTAGAAATGCAACTGATAGTCAAGTTTTTGGCATTTTATATACTGAGTTGGAAGATTGTTGCATTTCTTCGTCTTTTTGTCAATCGGAAAGACTCACAATCCAAAATAGCGAGTTAGCGTGGCAGACAAATTCGCGGGCGAGTTTGAATTATTGACATGTTTAAAAGGAAAACAGACTGGCTTCAATGATCTTTAGCCTAGCGCTTGAGTTTATAATGAGAAATAAAAACACTGATTTGCACTCCGCCATCATGGAAAAAATCCACACAAATAATAGGCTATGCGGATAACCAGAATATTCTTGGCGGGTCAGAGGCAGCGGTGAGAGAAATATTTACAAACCTTAAAGCAAATGCAAAAGACAGACTTTGGAGTACAAATCAGTAAAGAAAAGACTAAATGCATGGCCACATGACGTCACTGCCCAAAATTTCCAAACTGGAACCTACAAATTTAATAAATTCCTATCTTTTAGCTTTCGAAACATACATTACTGTTGTACACAAAGACGAAAGTGTAGTGATAAAAAACGATTAGCAGCTGAAAACCGCACACTCTATTCCCTGATGCCATAAAGAAAATCAATCATCGAAATCAGCCAATTGAACAATCTTCTAACAGTAAACTAAGTTGCTAAACTGATTCAAAATGAAAATATTTATGAAAGGAATACGGAACTGCAAACGAAACTGTAAAGTGGAGGTAAAGATAGAATCACGAGCTATACCTTTTTAACATGGAGCCACTAATCACGACACTCATGAAGATAATGAGACTACACAGGGCGGGATATATACAACGCATGCGTGACACACGAATCCCCAAAATGGTTTTCAAACCATGTTTAGCGGAAATCGAACGACAAGCAGGGTGGGAAGACAAGGTGTCTAACGACGCCAAAAAGCAACTTTCAAAATTCTAGAAAAAGGCAGTAATAAACCGAGAAAGCTGGAGGCAAGTTTTACAAGAGACTAAAGCTTAATTTGGGTTATAATGCCGTCAGAAAAAAAAATTGTGAAACTTTGCTTTTAAACATCTTAGTGTACAAGGTACTATTATTGCTCGCTATTAGCTCTTCTCTGTGCCCAGAATTTTTTTAATATCAGTTACATTTATCTCAAGTCCCATATTTTTATCTAATGATAAAAACTCGTAAAGGCTCTATACGATCTGCCTTAGTGCTATATTCAACAGCTCTTTTTGATCAAACTTTCTTCCATGTCAAAGTATTGGTCGTTCTGGTCTTAAGGAGGACAATATATGAAATTAGTCTTTCAGCACTTTCTGATCGTATGATTCGTCACTTTAGTTGTACCAAAACAACGCTTAAAAAGGAAGTTTTTAAAATTACAATTAATGATTATAGAAGCCATAAGCCAAGAAGTCATGAACTAATTTGCCTCTTAAAGCTACATACATAATATTACAATTAATTACATAAAACATGGCAAATACATTCTTCAAATTATATATAAACAAAAATGTAGATTTGAGCACAAAAATAATTAATAATACTCATTAATCATCTCTATGGTTTTGATGTGATATCAGCATTTTGAGTAAAACACTTAATGCAACATAACAAGCTCAATTTCAGTTCAAAATAAACCGAACAAGAAATGCATTAGAACTTGTAAAAGCTGGCAGCTTTGGCGACGCCAAAGGAACGAGTTCGAATTAAATTTGTAAAATAGCAAATAAAGCGTGTACGTACATGTTCGTACACGGCACACAGAGTGAGGTGTTTAAATATTGAAAGGTCTTCCTTGTATTTATTGAAGAGCAGCGAGTGTCAGTCTTGTGTTAACCCTACTACACATCGAACGTTGCGCCGCTGCCTCGCTACCATCCTGCGGGATTAGTCCGGATCTATCCGGTTCTTACACTCTGGAGGATTGCAGTACTTCAGGCCGACGACACCGTCGTTGAAACCCTGCAGACGTGTGCCGAATACATCCATCACTTAACGTATTTGGGTTGCGTTTAGTGTCTAGTCGAAAACCATCAGGAATATTTGTTTCTCTCCTTCACTTTCGAAATTCCGACTAAGGAAAGCGATTCCTGCACGATGCCATCGGCAGCAAGCAGCTACGAAGGCGAATGAGGGATGTGGTGCGCTTTTGTTAAGTCATTTATTTAAAGATTCACGGCAGCAACATTTTACCAGTCACCGAAAACCAACCCAAAAAGTACAACCTTAACAACGTTATACGACGAGGGCGAACAAAGAGAACAACAAATATACTTACACAGCATCAGCGCTGGAGCGAACTCCGGGCACAATGAATCATTAACTTGGCTGTTACTTTAATAGCACAATCCCATTGCCAATACTAAGTGTTTGCATTAGGAATTAAACGCAATTTGCGATTGGGCGCAAGGCCATACTTCGTATTTTATTTTATTTGTAAATTGATGATTAGCAAGAGATGAATGTGTGTTCTGTCAGAAAATGTTCATTGACTGATTGCTGCTATTGCCTCTCGATTTTTCAGAGAGACACTCGATAAGTTAGTTCTTCAAGGAGCTTAGCTTTGCTGTTGCTGTACATCGCAGGTGAAAAAGACGTCTGTCCGGCTGATCGATCACTGTTTATCATTTCGATACGGTTGCACGTCTATCGGAACCTGAAGCTCGACCTCGAAGCTCTGCAACTTACTACGTGATGAATTAGGTCCATTCTTTTCGCACACTCATTACCGGAAAATAAAAGTTGCGCTATTAAAACAGGGATGATAGTGTGTTGGTATATGTAATAGATTATTGATTATTGAAATAATATAGATTGAAAATTCGGTGGTTTTTCAGGAGAATAATTTACGGTAATTGTGTAGTTTAACTTATATTCTCCAATTTTGATGAAATTTGCCAGAAATGTTCAGTATGGTCAAAAACGAGGATTCTTTAAATAAAATTTCTTATGGTGGAGTCTTGTTTTGCCCTTTTGAGGATCTAATCTAGTGCTTTGAAAAGTCTGAGAACAGAAGGTGCCTTCTGTTCCAACTTCAAGACCTGTTTATTTTTTTCTAAATATTGTTTAATAATGAGAACAGCGGTTATATTTAATGCAATTTAATGAATAATGTAATTTTTGTTTTACTGAACATCACTGCCAAATTTAATACAAATCATCTAAGCTAAACAATAAGTAAATTTGCTTACATATTTTAAAATTGCAGTTTATTCAATATCGTCTAATTATATTACCGAGGAATATACTTTCAAGTTTCTTATGGAAATATG
>JARJDU010014997.1:0-16337 GCA_030264695.1 Lissagria laeviuscula | reverse complement strand
TTACATTTTTTCTTCTTGTAATTTACTTTATAAATGTTTAAAATTAAACACATGAAACATTTTATAAACAGCAAAACATAATTAATTAATTAAAAATACAGACAATGTTCTTCGACAACCTACTAAATTCTCATCACAAAATGTGATATTCGTAATAGTTTCAAATATCTATTGTCACATTACAAAGTACTGATTACATTTTTGCGTACAACCACAATCCATATGAAATTTGAACTCATTAAATTAATACATGATATGAACCATTTTTATTATATAGCAGCCTATTATTCTGCACAATGAAATCAAAGAAAAACCATTATAAAAATACTTGATAGCTTGAGTCAATTAACTAATAAAATAATTTGAATTAGATAATGCCTATACTACATCATTCATTGAATCTATTCCTAACTTTTGCAACTCATGATATATATTGTATACAGCATATAGACTGGACAAGTAGTCTAGGTCTACTTATAATGGGTCTTTAGTATTAACTATTTAATACTTTCGCATATTACTCATGTTCGTCTTATAATCAAAGCGATCACTAACATAACTATTAATTCCCGGTGGTGGAGGACAACTGGGTCCTAGATTCATGTTAGGATTATTCGAAAAGGACATTGTCGGCGCGCCTCTTGACGTGCTACTATTCCATCTATCTGTTGAACTGCTTGAATCCGGTCTCCAAGTGTCCTTATTCCAAGGCTTGCTGCTTGTTGATGTATTTGTTGAAGTAAATGTTTTGTGTTGTGGCCAGTTTGACGATGAAGATGATGTTCGATCATATCTCACTGAGTCCACAGCTGCAATTAAATAATACAATATTAATAGTTTAAATTGTAATTTAATTATAAACAACGATTTCAATGCGCTTACCTTTAGGCTCCGGATAACGATGATCCCTTGAACTTCTTATATCTGATTTATTAGTATCAGCAACCGGTCTGCGATCGCGATCATCTCTAATTGATGTGCGACTGTAGTGCGGACTGCGTTCACGATCTCTTTCACTGTATCGGACCTTATTGTCCGAAGTGCTGTACTTGGACGATGAAGAAGATACATTTAAGTTTGAGCTTCTTGGTCTCGGATCGCTGCCTCCCGTTCTTATGTCCCTATCTCTTGGATAAGTGGAAGAACTTTCGTACTTCGGGACTGCTGGTACACCTCCTGAACTATTTCTAGGTACAGTGGAGGAATGCGAACGGTCGTCGTAGTCCCTCTTTGGGGGATATGCTTCCCGCTTCGGTGGGAAAGCATCCCTCTTGTCATAATTAATTCGTGATTTACCATAATCTTTGCTTGACGTATTGGACGTATTGGAAAATTTTTTCATCGCAGGCGAAGCATCTCGTGTTTTAATACTACAATCGCAACAAAAAAGAACACATAATTAGTATTCAAATAAGTACAATCAATATTTAATAAATAGCATATTATACAAATATCCTGAAATAGTAAAAAGCAAGATCACATAATGTAAAATTCTATTCCATATAATCAGGGATTTTAATCTTTTTTTTTTTGGTATCATTTAGACACATTTTTGATTACCTTGAGGGTCCATCAAATCTGGGCGGAGGCGGCGCCTCCTCAAAATGTCTATCAGAAATAGGGCGCTTCCTATCTTCATAAGAGCGTTCCCGTTCTCTGAAACTAGCCGGCGCAGGACGCTTAACCGCCCTGCGTTCTTCCTCCTGCATGCGCAATTTAACCCGTTCCAATTCAATCCTCTCCTGTTCGATCTTCTCCCGTTCGTGCTTCTGCCTTTCCCGTTCCAATGCCAACAATTCAGCTCTCTCCCGTTCCAGGCGCTCGCGCTCTTCCTTGATCTTTTGTCGTTCGCGCTCCAATCTAGCTTCCTCCAAGCGCTGTCTCCTCTCGATCTCCTTCACACGTTCGGACTCCTCGCGCCGCCTCATACGTAACTCTCTTTCGCGTTCCCTCAACCGTTCCTTCTCCCTTTCAGTTTTAATCTTATCAAACGTCAGAATATCCTTCTCCTTTCTCACAGCAGGCACTTCCCGCCGAAGTGGAGTTCGTGGTGTTGATCGATCCGATGTAGCACCAGATCTGGATCTAACACGATCCCGACTTTTGCTACGATTCTGATCCGTTCGACGGTCTTTCTCACGACTCCGTTCCTTACCAGTATCCCTACTGTTAATATCTTTACTATTTTCTTTATTAGTCGACGTTTTCTTTTCGTCAGGTTTCGATGTGGTTTTATCCTTACGATCCTCCTTAGGAGCCTCGATAGGTTTACGCTCTTTCTTCAAGGTGGACGATTGGTTCTCCTCGGTTTTCACTGGAGATTTCGATGGCGCCTGCACGGGAGTTTTCGCAGCGGGTTTGTCCTTAGCAGCTTCTGGTTTGGTTTTTGAATTTGGGTTGAGATGGTCCGGTCTTACCTAATTTAAGATAGTACAAGAATAATAAAACATGTGAGCAAAAAGAATGCATTTTGTGAGTCTAGCGGCTTCGTATCAGGCATTTACGGCTTCAAACAACCTTGAGGGTCTTGGTTAACACGCCAAATCAGCAAAGAAGAAATTGAGCATCATGTTTAAGACAACAAATTATGTGAACAACAAACACATAAGTTCTAAAGTAGCAATTGGTTGTTCTTTGCTTCATTGAGGTGAAAGGTCATGTTGATAGCCTGTAAGAGGAGAGGTTGTGCTAAATTGTGTGTGAGAATAATGAACCTTTTCGATGCGTATGATTTGTCCATTAAGCTCGGTGTTGTTTAGTTTGGCGATGCAATTGTCTGCGTCGGCGACGGTCTCCATTCGAACGTAGCCGTAGCAACAGGCAGCTGGATGTCGCGCGTTGATGACGACCTTCGCGCCGACCACTTTGCCGTGTTCCGAGAGGGCTTGCTTCAACTCGGTGGCGCGCGTCGTCTGCGAGATGTTGGTTATCCAGAGATTGCGATTCTGATCGTTCACTAGCCGCTCCTTGATCTTGCTACAAAATTAATGCAACGAGCACAAATTAGCAAACAGACGTTTTTTGCGTTGATGAAGAGACGATGGCAACAGTCGCAGCACGCCCCTGGCAGCAGAAATCGCGTCGCAGAGAAGATGCTTTATATCGAAATTAGTTTGGCGAGCGTTTACCTTGAAAAGTTTACAGTTTCGATTGATCAATGTAATCAATCGGGTTCAGAATGTGAATATTCAATATGATCAGGATGTAAAAATAAATTGAAGTTGACAGTGAATAGTTACTGAGCTGTTGTCCAACATCCGATGTTGTTGTATTACGATGAGATATAAGCACAGTTTAAATGTAGATACGCTATGCAGTGACTGCAGAATCAAGGATGTACAAAATCCTGTATGACCAACCTAGGAGATGTCGAAGACGTTGCTGCTGCTGTCGTTCCCCCAGGTACTGCCGCTGTAGTTGTGGCGGTAGTGCATATTGCACTGGTACTAGTCTTGGTGGAATCCTTGTCCTTGGAGGAATCTTGGAGGTCCTTCTTACTTCCCTCTTTTACATCCTGGATAGCTACAACAGGTTTGTCCTCCTCGTTTGGTTCTTCGCTGGTGGTGCCGTTAATTCCTGCTGACTTAGATGCCTCTGCTTGCTGCTGCTGTGGTGGCTCCTCAATCTTCTGATCGTCGGCCTCGGCATCCATGTCATTCGCCTGCTTCAAACTGTCTTCGGGCTGTTCCTGCGGTTCGTCATGCAATGTTAACTCAACTTTGCCGACCTCGTTGGTGTCAGCCTCCTTTTCCTGTTTCACCTCGTCGATGATGCTATCCTCCATATCTTCGTCATCCCTGGTGTCTAATGCAGAGTCCTCAAGAGACGCACTCGTATCTAGCAAAGCAAAATATTTGCATTCATCAGTCATTCGTATGTGTGATGGCAGCACACTAATACCGGAACTCCGTGGGTAACTCACTGTCTCATCAACCCGGAACTCTGCAGAAACTTCCGTTTAAGGTCGGTTTTTATTAATATTATATACAATTTATAATATTAACATAAGTAAAAGGGCAAGTAACTACGCAAACGCAAGCCATGATAGTTTTCGTCCACTTGTGTTGATATTTTGTACTTAATATATATTTAATTCATTCACAATTGTTAAGAAAATCGGGCGCCATTTGTACATTACACTTTTTAAATCGATATTGATTTAATCATTGAAAGAGAATGATGGTGAAATCATAAAAGTTGAAGTTTTCGTGAATTTGTTGTTATTTGCAATAATCAGAATTCCATAATTTTAAACGTACAGAAGTGCATTAACTATGTAAAACACATGCATATTGATGAAAAACTTACCCATTGCCATGTTTTCGATTTTAACTACCATTTCTTTCTAAAAATATAGTTTTCATATAATAAAAGTATTCATTGATTAATGGATGACTTTAATTTGATATATCTTACCTTTATATCTTCACCAACTTCTAAACTGGAATCGATTTCAAGAACGTCACTATTCTTCGAAATATTCAAGTCCTCCATGTCTTCATTAGTTCCATTTGATGCAATACCTAGAAATATCATAAAAATATGTAAAATACAAAGAATTCATGATTGAAATGTGGATTGATTAGGGGAAACCTACCTCTACACAAAGAGATCATATTTAACTGAATACTTGCCATATTTTAAATTAAGTTATAAATTATCAGATATTGATACTATACAAATGACATATAACAATTGAATTATATTATAATTAGTTAATCATGACATACTACTTTTTAGCAAAATGTAAATATTTGATGCAGTGATGAAGTATAACCGAAATGCTATAACGTAGGTATGCATTTTATTTTTAAACAAGCTGTTAATAGAGCATAGCTGTTAATAGAGCATAGCTGTTACTATTACTTAAAATGAGTTTAATGAGGCATAGAACAATTTATCAGCAGCTGCTCATAAACATGTTGAATAGCAATACTTCATCTTAACTACCTAAGTATAATTTGTATCTGTTCTCTATGTTGATGCAACATAAAATACTGGCTCGAAACTGTAGTCAATGCAGGCATATATACATTATAGTTTCACAATATGTAATATCAAAAGGTGAAATATTCAGATTTACATTAAGAGCAACTGCACCTGCTCAATATTGCAACACCACTCTTAAAAATAGCAAATACTAAATCCCACATATACCACCTACATGTCAATGTACAATAATATGACCTATGTACTCCCAAAATGATAAAACTGATAGAATTTACGAACCCGAATCAGTAGCACTTTTGTCGTCCGCCTTGTTTTCCTTAATTGCCTAAAAACAAAATAGAATTTAGTAAAACCACCATGCATATTAAATTATACTCCATATTTGTTCAATTATGGATGCATGCACTTTATTATAAACTATATTACCTTTTGCAAACGGTCGAGTAATGCTTGCTTGTTGCCACTCTTGTCTAAGCCACGTTTTTCCAACTCGGCTCTGAGATCAACCACTCGCAAATCGCTGATGTCGCGTCCGTCCAATTCCACGGACATGTTGCAACACGTACGAAACCGAACTTCGCGTCGAAAATTCAGTGATTAAATGCTCTGCTTGCTAATATTGCGGCACTCACAAGGTATATAAATAACTTGAAACCTTCCAAATTGCATCCATGCACGACGAAATGCAAATATAGTCACATAAGTCGGAGAGTTTAGAGAAGATTGAAGAGTTGTTAAGTTTTAACTTAGCTTGAGGCGTCTGATGATGGCCGATTGGTGAATTTACACAAAATGTAGCTTGTCTAGTAATTAAATGACTGTTTTTGTACTACGCATGCTTGCGAGGCGTTCACTTTGACATAATTATATGTAGAACTCAAATATATTAATTTAAATTGATTGTAATATTTCGCACGATGTTCAAAACGATTCGGAATTAGAAAAAAATGATGCTTGATGCTAATGATGTTCGGCGACGATAATCATGTCGGCACGAGAAGAAACAAAATACTTCTACAACCTGTCAAAACGAGGAAATATTATTTTTGTTTTCAAATGGTTTTAAGTTTACAGATGATAATAAATTTAGTAAAAAATGAAAAATATGTTCAATTTAACCAACTATTTTGATAAGTTATATATTTAAAAATAAATAAATGAATAATATTTATGTAATTTATGTGTTGACTATAGGCAACCCATTATTCATTATTACAAATTGCAATGTTTAAGTTAGGCAACTCCCTGATATTTATTTGTTTATTAAATTAATTGTTATTGCAACAATCGATAAATATGAAAGAATGCTTATTATTACTAAACTTCTCTATTTATTTACAGAACAAAAATTTTAACTTTCAATAAATGTACTATAAAATTGAATAGAAGTACATTAACAACATATTAAGCAACGCCCCACTGCTAATCTAACAAAAATAGATAAATAACCCACCCGCTTAATAATCAGCAAAATGATAAGAAAACCTCTTTGAACTTTAAAACAATAAAATCATTATTTCACTCGTACGTGTGATTCATCTTCGGAAAACAAAAGTAACTTAACCCTGTAAATAAACATAAAATAGAAATTGATATCAACATTCTATGTTATCAAAAAACTGTTTACTCGGCATTTTGATTTAGTGACGTGTACTCCAAACTAAGTGAATCCAAACGTAACATAAGGTATTAGTATCAATTGCATCTTATTTACTATAAAGAATCATTCTGAAGTTACTTCCCTCTTGTTTAGAAAATGGGTGGCAAGATTGGCATGCGTGCCCTTATATTAGTAGGTGGCTATGGCACACGACTGCGACCACTTACCCTAAGCCGTCCAAAACCACTCGTCGAATTCGCCAACAAGCCAATTGTCTTACATCAAATTGAAGCATTGGTTGCTGCTGGAGTTACGGAAGTCATCCTTGCAGTATCCTATCATGCTTCTGATATGGAGAAGGAAATGTCTGCACAAGCAAAGAGACTGGGAATTAGTATTGTGTTCAGTCATGAAACTGAACCTTTAGGAACGGCCGGACCCATTGCCTTGGCAAAGAAATATCTGAATCAGAGCAATGAACCATTCTTTGTGCTAAATTCTGATATCATTTGTGACTTTCCCTTCAAAGACTTAGCTCAGTTTCATAAAAGTCATGGCAAGGAGGGAACTATTGTAGTTACAAAGGTTGAAGAGCCTTCTAAGTATGGTGTGATTGTGCATAAGCCCAATGGTCAGATTGAGAGGTTTGTGGAGAAGCCTCAGGAATTCATATCAAATAAAATCAATGCTGGAATTTACATTCTCAATCCTAGCATGATCAATCGGATTGAATTGAAACCAACTTCTATTGAGAAGGAGGTGTTTCCAGGAATGGCAAGTGATGGGGAGCTGTTTGCTTTCGAATTGCATGGATTCTGGATGGATATTGGTCAACCAAGGGATTTCCTTACTGGGATGTGCATGTATCTGAAAGATTTGAGTCAGCAGAGTCCTGAGAAACTGTATAATGGATCTGGGGTTGTTGGCAATGTGTTGGTTGATCCCACAGCTAAAATTGGGGATGATTGTCAGATTGGTCCAAATGTTACTATTGGTCCTGGAGCTATTCTTGAAGATGGTGATTAATTTTACTATTTTATTTAAATTTTATTTTGTTGTATTTAATGTATGGTTTTAATTGTTTAGGAGTTTGTATAAAGCGGTGCACAATTCTTAAAGATGCGGTGATTCAGTCGCACTCTTGGTTGGAGAATTGCATTGTTGGATGGAGGTCTATTGTTGGTAAATGGGTGCGCATGCAAGGGACTACTGTTCTTGGGGAGAATGTTATAGTTAAAGATGAGATTTACATCAATGGAGGACAAGTACTTCCACATAAGAATATTGCCGCTTCTGTTCCCGAACCTCAGATCATTATGTGATTTCCATACTAACAAGCTACAATTTTATAATATTCAATTGACTTCTATATAATGTTTAAGAGTAATATATATATATATATTTAATAATAATATGTATGTACATTGAAGATTAATGATTATGTTTTAATCTTATACATCACAAAATGGTTGCATTCATTCAATGAATTCTTAGAATTTCAATGAATGAAATTATGTAGTTTATTCAAGTTCGCAATTTTTTGATAAAATGGTTATATTTACATACAAAACATGATAAAAACCTTGCAAGTTGCTTTAGAATACATTTTTATGCTGATTTTGTAGCAACTGGAAACAGTTGCAGTTCATTTTCAGTAAAACTAACGTAATGTCGAGCTTAGAACATGCATTTGAGTCATATCTTAAACCATTACCGTTGAATACTATTACTAATCAATTAATAACTCTATAAATATACTATTGAAACTACAATCTTATCATGAAAACTTCGATAAGAAATAGAAAATTAACTTTCGATTCAAATTGAATGGGCAATAAGAATACTCATGCGCGATTATCGCATTCAGCGCCGTGTCGATCATTGAAAACTCGCACTTTGCCCTCGCCCGTCTTTCTACACTCAGCGAACATTGGCCAGCTCGCCGAGGCCCCTTTTTTAAGTCTCCGCTCTCGAAGGTTCTAGTGTTTAGTGATCAAATCACCGCTCGATCCTTGCCGTTCATCTCACCATTCTTCATAATTATTTGTGGAGCCAGTCATCGAATCGATCTACTAGAAAATGGCCGCAACTACTACAGCGAGGCTTTGGACTCGGCTAGGTATGATCACAAAAATTATATAATATTTCATTGTTGGTGTGCAAGTATGTGAATACAGGCATATTATGCGTTCATTACTGTGAACTTGATCTAATTTTAAAACATGAATTTAGAATTATCTTTGCATCAGTAGAAAAATACTATAAAGTAGACATTAAAATGAGAAAGCGAACAACATTCATATGGCATTGCTTAGTAAATATGAATGTGACTTTTGAACCCTTCTTATTTAATTTGTATCCATATTATAATAGGCAGTACAAAGTGTGTCTGAGTAATAATACCTTTTTTTTTAGGTGTAAACTATGGCATCCGATTCAGTAGTGTGTATAGTCAAACAGCAGGCAACTTAAAACTCAATGGAAACACAAAAGTGATTTGTCAGGGCTTCACTGGCAAGCAGGGCACTTTCCATAGCAAACAAGCGCTTGAATATGGTACTAGAATGGTTGGTGGTGTCTCACCTGGCAAAGGTGGTAAAACTCATCTTGACCTACCAGTCTTTAACAGTGTCAAGGAGGTTTGTATATGAACAATTTTGCAGTTGATACAGTTCACACAATTGGTCTGATACAATGAAATGCAGTAAGTTATTCTATTCCATTCATGAGATCAAATCTTGTAGATTTCAATGTGTGGTACTTGCTTCAAAGTTAAATTAATGCATAGTTCAAATAAGCCTAATACCTGCGGAAATTGGTATTAAATTTTCGAGAATAACAGGCCATGTTTTCATAATTTTTGAATTTTTCAGGCGAGAGCTGCAACAAATTGCGATGCTACCGTGATCTATGTGCCTCCTCCAGGTGCTGGAGCTGCTATCATTGAAGCCATTGACGCTGAAGTCCCTCTGATCGTTTGTATTACTGAAGGTATTCCACAACAGGACATGGTACGCGTGAAACATCGATTGTTGAGGCAGAATAAGTCACGACTTTTGGGTCCTAACTGTCCTGGTATTATTGCACCAGAATTAGTAAGAAACCACCAATTATTTAAGTTATATAAGAAATCAAGGAATACTTACATCATCATTGTCTTTTATAGTGTAAAATTGGCATTATGCCTGGTCATATTCACCAAAAAGGCGTCGTAGGAGTTGTTTCACGTTCGGGAACACTTACGTACGAAGCCGTCCACCAAACGACTCAAGTAGGCCTAGGTCAGACATTATGTGTAGGCATTGGAGGCGATCCTTTCAACGGTACCAACTTTATTGATTGCCTAGAGGTCTTCCTCAACGATCCCGAAACCAAAGGCATCATTCTCATCGGTGAAATCGGTGGCAATGCTGAAGAAATGGCTGCGGACTATTTAATGAAGAATAACACAGTAAATAATATTCTAATAGTAAATCTATAATCAATGTGTAATCATTTTCATTCTCACAGGGCCCCAATGCAAAACCAGTGGTTTCATTCATCGCAGGTATCTCAGCTCCTCCCGGTCGTAGAATGGGACATGCTGGTGCCATCATTTCTGGAGGCAAAGGCGGTGCCCAGGACAAAATCAATGCATTAGAGAAATCTGGAGTCATCGTGACCAAGTCACCGGCACAAATGGGTGCCGAATTATTGAAAGAGATGCGCCGTTTGGGCATTGTATAAATTAAATGAATTTAATGAAGAAGAAGAACGAACGAACTCATAATTATTAAACTAATTGTTGTTGAAGTTGTAAAATAATGATGGATGACATGCAGGTTGAACACCACAAGTTTACTTATATATTGCCACTATATTTGTAAACATATTGTCAATGCCTGAATGGTGGTGCTCTTATCATCATCAATAATGTTGTTTAAAATGATTTTATTTAAAACCATACGAAAGAGAATTTAATTTAAAAAGGGATGTAGGAAATGCATATATTAATGCACTTCTTCGTGGTAATATGTGCATACTTTATTGTTATTCATTTATCTTTATGTATATTAAACAAAACTCCTTATATTTAGTCTTCGTCTGTTGCTTGAGACCTAAACATGTGAACAAAGCTATGATTCGAAATATACGACAATTGTTAGACGAATAAATTGCGTTATGATTGGAATTTGTTTTTTGCGTTGAATTTTAAATATTTAAATGCAGAGCTGACTGAAGAGCAGTGCGAACGGTGCACCAAGCCCTGCGCTCTGTGCCGCTTGTGTTGTCCCTGTCGGAAACGCCAACTAGTGAGAAATAAGTAAACCATAGAATTGTTTGCAAATTTCGAACCGAGCCCTGCCCTGTTTGAATGGATATTAAACGTACAATTAAGCGTATAATACTACAACTACTCATTTCATTAATGAACCATTAATTTTATTATAACTTTGTTTACTTTTTTTTGCATATATTTACATAAGAACCGCGAAAATGTTCTAGATTTTTCTCACATAAGTTTATAATATGATACAAATAAATAATAAAATTAAAAACTATTTGCAAATGAACATATACATACATACATGGATTTAAAAACATAATAAGTGGCTATAGCTACTAACAATAGTTTCGGTGTGTGTATCATTTTAATCAGTGTGCTAACTATACAATCACTTAACACTACAAAACATTTACAATGTTTCGCAAATGTTTTTTTCATAATTAAACAGTAGTTGGACAGAAATCATGTTTCTTTGTTGGACATTCATAATTATTGTATATCTTTTTTGTTTGTTCTTGTCATAACACTTGTTAAGATATATTCATACCGTTGAATTTTGCCTTTTTGTCAAGACATCTATTATAAACTATTCATGAATTAATTATACAATTCATGTATCATTTCTTTGTGATTTCGTAATATTTTGGTAGCGTTTGGTTTCCATTAACTTATGAGCAACATTACAATCAATTCTGATGGGACTAGTCAAAAATCAAATTTATCATTCTAATTTCTCTTTTTATATATTATATTGTTATTTGTGTGATTATTTGTTAACTATAGTGTTTCACTTCCATTTTTCTTCTCTATTCCTAATTACAAGTTAAAATTGCTTATTAATAAAATATGTCTTGTTTCATTAATTTACGGGCATTAATTATTATACCTGAAGGAATCACTACACAAAAGTATTTACAACATTGTTATAAGTATCTTATCTTGTTTGCTTAGATTTCTTTTTGGCAATTTGTATCTTTCCCAATCATATCTTCATGCCATAATAATTAGAAATTAATTTTATTGAATATCAGACGGAAACTTTACTCTTTCCCTTAGGAATGTTATTTATTGTTTTTTTGGCGTTGGTATTTCGCATAGAATTTAATCTTACTCATCTTCTCGAACTCATTATTCAATGTCATATTTGTAAATATGTTTACTACGATGATTATTACAAGTAACACTTGACTATACATAATCATATTATAATATTCTAGGTGTTATTAGTGACACCAGACAACGAAAGCAATGATTTTCTAGCCGAGTTCTTTGTTAATTTTATTTAATTATTCTCATGAATTGTGAAGACTAAGTTCTGCTACTAGTTATAATGCTGGATCTACATTATTACATTTATTACAATTTAGAAAATTGGATTTATTTATTCATAAAATAATGCATGATTGTTCAATATGTTAAAATGCAAAATCATAAATATTTGTAGACCAAACATTGCTAGTTATAAATATGTTTCTTTATGTATGTAGTTGCTAAATGTTTTTGCATTGTTAAGGAGGCGTGAAGTATTTATTGCAATTTTGAGCGTGCACAAGTATTTTTGTTCCACTTTTAATGTTCTAATAGCATGATTTTATTTGGTAAATTATTTATTGTATAGGAATTCTTGTTTATTTTATGTAAGTTATGTAATTTTTGGTGTTTTGTGCATTGAAGTTAATCTCAATTTAAGCTAATAGCTCAACAATCAGTTTTGAATTAGTACAATTACAGTTAAAAGTGCATTTCACTAATTAAAAATCAATTGAATGCTCTTAAATGCAACCAAATTAATGATATTTAATCATTTCATTATCACGCTTATTTGCATGAAGATTATGCCAGCAAAACAAGCATTGCTTGCAAATATAAATAGTTTATTTATTGATTAATTAGCATTAGTTAATATTGTATGAAACGGTTATTCCCTTTTTTTGTTCATTTGTGTATAAAAATATGATCGCATTTCATCTTTTATTCTTTTGTCTTCATTCAAATACCAAAAAATATATTTGGTAAAGTGACACACATACAGGGCTTGTGCCAATGTGCATTGAACCAATTAAAATATTTTTTATATGTATAAATAAATTTACAATTATTATAATGCATGTACATACAATATGATTACAATTCAAAAATTAGCAGCATGTTCAAAGTCCAAGTGCAAATTTAAAATTAAACGATTATCACAGAACGTATATACATTATTTCGTTTTCTCTTCAATAAAAACATTGGTAGTTTCATTAATTTTTTAGTTTCGTAATGAAAATTACAAATTACATTGTGGAGTTTGTAGTTTAAATGTCGCAGATCAAAGCGATACTTCATGTTGATAAATTTGCAGATTTATGTCAATGCTAAGGAATGTTACATGTAATGGATGAGTTAAATGCTTATTATCCTTTGAATAAGGATCAATATAGATTGGCTTTTTTGTTTGAAAGATTACAACTAGAAGGTAAATGTTTAATTTCATTCCATATTCAATCTCATGTTATGTAACCAATTTAGAAATAGATTTATCTACTACAGTACAAACTAGAATTATTATGTTTATAAAATAGTCATTATGAAATTGAAATGATAAAATGAATGTTTAAATCTCTCTTCTAAATGGAACATCAATCAAAGTAGAAATTCAGAAAGAAATTTTGACGCGTTTCAAAGGACGGCGACAACTAATTCATTGATTAATAAGTATCTACCTATAATTTAACTATTATATGCATATTAATCTTACAATGTATATATCAACACATTATTATCCATATCATAATTAATTAATTAATTTAAAGGGTGGTTTTTCAATGGAGGGGACTAGTGTTAGTTAGGACTGTATTTGGTTTTCGGGCATGGTCGAGCACCAGAATTGTGCAAACCCGAAAGTAAACCTTCACCGCGTGATCTGGAGCGCGGCAAGCGTGGTAAGATATCACCTAAAATAGAAACATTCAAAAATAGCAACAGTCTCCAACATTGGAACAATGTTGCGTTAAGTGTCAAGAAGCACAGCAGTAAAAAAAACTATATTGTAACTCAATGCTATATTAGTATATACCATGATCTCATTAACTAAAATGATATGACCCAAACTATCAATAAAAATAAATCGAACGATCTCTATAGGGTACCATTCTTTGTCGTTTAGTGGGTAGATAATTAAATAAGGAGTGGCAGAGAGAAATCGGAACTTTAAAAAACTTATATGTACATTCAATGCAATCGATAAATCATACGCATCATACCAGGGAAAATTGGGGGAAAGCAAGAAAATCGTGGGGTCAGTTTTTCGACTGACCTTTACCCGATCCGCATCGGCTATGGTTCGAATCGGCGAGGGCCGCCTCTTGGGCTTTATATTGACGCATCTGGCGGCCTCGACGATCTAACATGAGCTTATCAGCACGCACAAACATACCGTGCTTAGGACGGCAACTGAAATATTTTATGCCCTGCACGGTGCCGTCATTCTTTCCTATAAAAAAAACACAGATATTTTAATTAGAACTTTAATGAATATTTATGTAGCTCACCTTTTGGGGCATCCAGTTCCACTCCTACCCATGTACCACTGGAAAACTCTGTAGGGCCAATGAAAGCGACGACGCCGGACGAGTTATAAGGACGAATTTGTACACTTTCACCCAATACAACCCATTCAGGTACAGGTACATCTACTAGTTTATTGAGATCAGGACGGGAACCATAATTATTATCACTTTCATCTGAAAAACAATCAGAGTGTGAAATCGAGTGTGAAATGATCAACATTCCAGGTTCCTTGTACCTTCTAGTTTATCGGTGGAACTATCAGTACCATCGTCATGCGCTTGCAAACGGGCAGTGAGCTCACCGGAATGAGCTTTGCTCTCGGTAAATGTTGGACGGCCCTGAGGAAAAGAAGCCCTTTGAGGTGCACCCTTTGCGCTAGTTTTCTTCCTACGGACGACTTTCCCCGGTGATAAATTCGTCTTTACAATATTGCTCCCTTCCGAAGGTGAATCTGATTCTTTATCAGCTGAATACTCGCAGTTTGTCGATGTATCCATGCCATTAGTCTCTGAATATATAGTACCAGCATGTTTCTCTTCAGATATGATTTTCAAATTATCGTCGATTTTCTAAAATAATATTTCACAAGATTAGTATTTCTTTAAGAACAATAGAAATTTCCTCGAATTACATACATTTGAAAGCTGCTCTTCAGTTGTTATATGATCAAGTCTAGTTTCGTTGGTGGAACCAGGTCTTAAGTCAGCATCAGGTGTACCATCAACACTAATGCTACGCAAAGACATTGAGTCCTCGCTGGAGAGGTTTGTTGAGGAGACAGCTTGTGAACCATAGCCACTAGAATTCGCTGATGGTGTACTAGTTTTCGGGGCATATTCTACTAAGGAATCAAGAGTTCTAGATGTGGGAAGAGTTCTTCGTCTATGATTCGTAGATCTGTTCCTTTGCTGTAATTATGAAAGAAGAACTTAGTACATATGCCAGCCAAATGTGGAATTAAATGGTGTCTTTGTATTTACATAAAAATCCGATTTGGCATCTGTTCCTTCACAATCATCCTTATCTTCTTCAGCGATTTCATCAACGATCAAATCAAGGGAATGTTTCCTGGCGATGGGTATCTCCTCATGTAATGTGGTCATTCTCAGAGTCATTTTAGGATTAGCTGGTGAGACTGAAAATCAATTATTGTAAAAATGCAAATAAATCATCATCAAAATTATCAAATTTTATAAATAAAACTATAAGAAATAACAAACTATAACTCCAAATATGATTATCATAACCTCTCTACAAAATCAAAACCAAGGGAAATCATAAGAACTGTTATACAGAAGGAAAACATAACAGTCAGATGTTAAACGTACATTTGGAAACCCCAGCCGGTTGTTGTAATCGCAGCGAATTCAAATTCAAGCTGAGATTCAGGAATGTTGGCCGAGCTGGAAGACAGCAACATATATAAACAACGAATTGCAACAATTTGAAGATCTATTAGAAAACGCATATTTGTGCGTCCTCGCGGGCATATCGCATTCAACGCTTTTGATTCAATTGTAAAGTCAAAGAGACTAACATTTCTAAATACATTTAACAGACCATGCAAGAATGCCAATTATTTGTATACAATGTGTATCCTCAACTTGGTACATAAATAATCTGTATAATTGTATTAATATAATACATAATTTGAGATAATTTAGTTTGTAACTATGTAGAAATTAATTTGTTTTTAAGCTACCATGCGAATGGTCACGATGCGTTCCAAGTTATGTTATCTAAACCGCAAATTGTCTTTTTTCCTGAAGATATATATAAATCATTTCTAGAAGAAAATATGAATTTCTCTTAATATTGAGTACTCAAAATCGAACTTCTATTGATTAATTATTGCAAATATTGATAAGTTAAGGTCTCTGTGACTTTATCGCTGAATAAAAATGTATATAGTAAACAACCTAATTAAATAGAAGTGTTAACAGTGTTCGTGTCTTAAGATGGTTATT
>JARJDU010014982.1:0-20262 GCA_030264695.1 Lissagria laeviuscula | reverse complement strand
TCTTTTCATTAATGTAACTAGAGTGGAATTTTGCATAACGAGTATAACTCGTGTAATCAGAGGCGTCACTAGGGTTGGTGTCACCCAGGGCGGGTAAAATATGGTTTCACCTTTTACTTCAATGAAAAAAACTTAGGAACGGTAAAGCGATGAACATAAAAAAACGGAACAAACTTATAAAAAACTTTAATGAAAAATGAAAAAAAAAATCAAACCTAGTAACCTAGTAACGCCCCTGCGTGTAATATGTACTTATATGTTCGTAACTACATCGTACTACAAAGGGGACATAAGGCCTGTGACTGTGCCTACTCACTGGGAATTGTCAGGTGGGATACTGTCAACCCAAAATCGGAAAGGCTGACAGCACGGTTTGCCTGCTCTGGCTGTTCAATGAGTAATTTGCACAAACTAATAATTTGGCTTCTCATTATTCGTTACACAACTTTATTTGTTATGCAAAGTTCTACTATGTTTCTATGATTTATGCATCATATTTATATTAATAGCATGAATAATTCTTAGGCGAAAGTGACCGACATTAAATTTAGTACATGTGGCCGCTTCTTCTTTATATCAAGCTATAATGACCATTATTACTTCTTGGACATCTACATGCAGTCAAACTTCATTTGGTCTCATAAGTTTAGATTTCAAGGAGAATTATCTAAACCCATGATCGGCTTCAAATGTGGAGTAACAAAAGATGATATTGTTCCATTAGAAATGATATTTGATGATGGCATAGTAATCTACGAACTAACTAAGATTATAACAGCATTACCTGAGAGGAACTTTGTCTTGGTACAAACTTCTAACTGTTTGCAATTGTTTGATTACGCAGATGCTGTGATACCACCATGTGGTGTCCTAGGCAACATAATAACTATAGATGAGCCAATAAACTATGCAATTCCACGTAAGAACGGAAAATTGATCGTTGTTATTGATTCCATGGAGACTGCGCATGTTTATTGTAAAATATGCAACGAGGGCAATGATAAATGGGAATGCAAAGAGAAAATCGCTCTGAAATCTATTCAATCTGACTTTCCTTTGAATTGGTATAAATTTGGTATAAGTACATTAAATGAGGAAGATTCACTTGTAGCCGTTGCTTTAAAATCAGATGATAGAAACACAGAACGTGTTTGTTTACAATATAAAAAACCTTTAAATAGTTCCCCAGGCACTCTGAATGTAATACCACGTGATGAGAAAATGATAAAATCTGCTTTGAGATTTGATTCATTAACATCAGATGTATCATGCGAATTGACTTTTAATGGTCAATTATATATCAACGAAGTTATGACATTAGATGGAGTTACATCCATTATGAATTATCATGAAAAATATCTTCTTTTAACTGTTACATATTCAGATGATCCTTTGGACAGACTACTCTGCATAGACATAGAACATCTTTGCTTACACAGAAACAGTACACAAAACAAAGATCTCAGTTTCAACTTCAATGGTTTTTCTTGGTCTAGAAGAATAGAGAAAGGAGCTATTTTAATATGCATAGCGAACACCGATGGCACCGTTGTCTTGGAAATACCTCGTGGAAACATTGAATTAGCTTCAGTTCGTCCAGTAATTTTAAGAAGCATCCTCAGAAGTATTAAAAATGGCGATTTCCTTCAAGCTTATCACATTGTTCGGCGGCATGCTATGAAACTCGATGTATTATATGATCTAGCTCCGGATCTCTTCCATGATAACATCAACAAGTTTGTTAAATCCGTCGGTAGCTCTGAATCCATAATCAAATTCCTTTTGCCACTCAAAAATGCTACAACTTTAACATCCAAAGATTTCCTTTTCGTGAAAGAACACAACGTTGACAACAAAAAAGATAAAATATGCGATGCTATTATCACATCATACAAAAACCTTTACAACGACAATGATATCATGCGTTATCGCATCATTTGCATAGCATTACTAGTAAAACATAATCATGATCCTTATGAAGCTTTAAAGTTTCTTGTAAACCTTCATGGAGGTCGTTATGATTCTCAAGCTTTACAGCAATTAGCTGATGCTGTGAATCTCTTAAGGATTTATGCAGATTCTAGTGAAATGTACAAACAAGCATTGAGTCTTTACGACATTGAATTGGTTAATACCATTGCACAATTGAGTGGAATGGATCCACAAATCTATAGAAGGTTTTTAGAGAGCTGCAGAGATGCGGATCCTGTAATGAGAAGATTTTTGATGTCAAATGAAGGTAGTAATTTTCAAGTAGCTGCTTTATATCTGTTAGTTTTGTATAGAAAAGGATTGAAATCTGTGCAAGAGTTTGTGAAATATGTAAAGGATAAAAATGTAATGGAAGAGGTTTATAAAGGGATGAACAAGGGAGATGGGGAAGCGTTCGAACGCATTTCGCAAATTTTAATTGATCATTATATATCGAAGGGGATGTATAAAGATGCTGCGTGTATTTTGTGCAAGCAAGGATCTAATACTCACGCCATTAAGATGTTAATCCATGGTGTTTATTGGCAAGAGGCGGTGAATCTTATTATGCATCTGAAGAAATTAAATAAGGAGGAGAAGAATACATGGTTTGCTAAAGTGGCGGATGCATGTGTTTCCCATGGGAAATACAAAGAGGCTGCGTTTGTTTATTCAGAGAATTGCGGATATTTCACTAAAGCTTTAGATTGTTATTTGGAGGGACGTTTGTTTAAAGAAGCTGTAGGTTTGTTGAAATCTCAGAAAGAGGATGATTCATTCAATAAGGAAATATGCTGTATGTTTACATTTTATTAATGATTTGACGTGTGAACTGTTGTATAAATCAATGTATCTTTTTGTTAGTGAATCGTCTCAGGGATCTTTTGCGTGAAAATCTTAGTAATATTGAAGCAAGCGTTGAAACACGCCAGAAAAACTTCAAGATGCATTACGAACGACTGATGGTAGTACGGGATGCACGAAAACATCGAGCTGAACATTTTTTGGATGGGGATGATGCTTATTCTGAGGCTGGAAGTGTTACCACAAGAAGTCACACTTCAGCTAGGTATAAACTGTTTTAACACATTTGGCATATACAATATTTTTTAATGATTATGTTTTAGTACTACAACACGACGTACAAGAAAACTGGAAATGAAACTACGTTCATTACGGCATGGAGGAAAGTTTGAAGATATTGCCATAATGCGAGAACTACATGACATCGCAACTGATGTGTTTGTAATGGCTAAAGATCTTCAAAATCTGTTTGATATTTATACGGAATACTCCGAAATGACACCGACTGATTTGTGCAGTCGTGTGGGACTTCTTCAACAAGAAATTAAATTCTGCGCTGCAAATATCTGGCTGCAGGAATTTTCCAATTTAGCTGATGATGTTTTATCTGCGGATTTCTTAACTGAGAATATTGTTTTATTAGATAAAGACTTCAGACAGATGCCCAGAGTTTTACAAGAAGAATCTGTCTATTTTGTGATCAAATAGCTTATTATCAATCAGAATAAATTGCATACATTGGAACAAAATATATTCAAATTTGAACCTGAAATGCTGTCGGCGTCGGGTTACGATTATTGCCGATTGAGTATGCGATGCGCGTCATATGTCAATTTGACGGCGTCCTTTTGTCTTCTACCGTTGACGGTCAGCGTCGTGTTTAAATTTAATTAAATCAAGATAAAATGGTGTTTTATAATATTAAAAATCTTAATCCGAAAACATCCAAGAATAAGGATGACTAAAATATTGATATAACTAAATGGTTTATGAAGTAGTGGACAACAGGTTATTGCATTTGTGCATTTTCCTTGCAGTATGCAATGATTCATCATTTCTTCATGGTGACGCTTAACTGAAATTTAGGGTTAGCTTGGGTTTCCTCAAACTAACTTTCAAATTAAATCAAATATTAAACATTCGCATACACATGCTTTTTAATCCAACTTTTAAATTCTGTAAATTAAAACTTAAATGGTTTTGGTCACATAAACTAAAAGACAATTATTCTAAAGGATTACACATTCAGCACGAAGAAACTTCTAATACTATAGTGATTTAAAGAGCTATTTGATCAATTTAGTCTAGCATTGATTCGACACTTCTCTTTTGTTATAAATATATTCGACACCATTAAACCTCAAATACTATAGTGAAATAAATACATTTGTAATATTTAATAAAACAGTGACTCGACTTAATGAATTGAACTAAAATACTTGCGATATATAAAACATGGAATAAATTTAATATGAAAACATGATATTCTATAAAAATATACTTTTTAAACAAAGTGTTTCAAAAATACAGTCATACAACAATGATTTGGCTAATTAATTCCATTATATCTGATTTTTTTATGAACAAAAGACAACCATTAATATAAACACTAACAAGCACAAATAATCTTATACCACAGTGATATATGAACATATATTAATATCAAATCATTAATGATTTATACTGCTCCAATAAATTGTATAATTTGATGCAAATTCTTAAGAATTCAAACTTGTTCTAAAACTACTTAAATCGTATGATGATGAAATAATTGGTTTATGGTGTCTTCAAATAAACTGTACATTTTAGATGTACACAGTCCACGCAAACTGAATAAATTGTAATGATGTTGTAATATGATTACATTGATTGGTTGGGTATATATGAAATATAAATAGACAAAAAGGGTACACATTTAATTCAAGGAAACTTCTAATTGGTAAAATAGGATTTCATTGGTTCTGGTTTTGGTGATTGAAATGAAAGGGTATTCATTCATTTAATGCAATAATGATTTGCAATATTAAAATAAATTGCATAATTGCTTATACGTAATAGTTAAGAGATTAATTCTGCTTCATCAATTTGGTTGATTTGTTTTACACTCTTGGTCGTTTATTTAGAGTTTGTGTCGGTTGTTGTCTCTGTTGATAGAAAGCGAGTGTAGCTTCATCTTTTCTTTGGTTTTCTAGGTTTCTTATCTTTTGCTTTTGTTGGTAAAGTTGGGAATATTCCAACTTCAAATATTGATTTGTTATTGTTTATTGTTTGTTTGGATCTGCTTTTTAATAATAAGCAACTTTCGTATTTCTAATTGTTACACAAGTGAAATAAAATGGTAGTTATTTGATATAAGTTGTATTCAAAGTAATGTAAGGAACTTCTCTCTTTATGCAGTTCGAAGGTATGTTCTCGACTCTTGTTGCTACTTTCTGATAACTGCTCTCTGGTAACCCAACTCTAAATAATTTCTTAGAGCAATAATTAAAGAATTCAATCTATTAGGTGGATTTGTTTTCTATTCGTTTGTGGTTTAGGTTCTTATTTCATATTTGCAGGTTTTGTGTTATTTTTTGGCTGATTTATGGCGCCGAAAAATCATTTGTTTCTGTTGTGGGAAGATATATTTTTCCACTTCTTCACCTATACAACCCGTTTTTCGTTTTATTTCATTGGTAAATTTGAGTATATAAATAAGTTCCATTTAGAAAATTGGGAATTTGTTGTGTTATAAAAGGTATATTAAGACCTATTTGATTAGTTTAATCTAACAATGATTCATTACAAGACATTGACTTCTATATTGTCATAAATATATTCGATACCATAATGATATAAAACATTGACTAATATATAAAGTTGAATAAAACAGTGACTTGGCACAATAAATTGAACTTATGATATAAATAAAACATGTAATAAGTTTAATATGAAAACATAGACATTCCATAAAAATAAACTCTTTAAACAAAGTTTTTCAAAATACATTAAAACAATAATGAGTTTTCAAATAAGTTGCATTAAATATTTGATTGACAAAAGACTACCGTTAATGGAAAAGGACCCAACAAAACTTCTTATACCACAGTGATATATTGATTAATATCAAATCAACAATGATTATTAATTAATACTGTTAAATTAAATTCTATAATTGGTTGAGTTTTTTTTTAAATACATGGAATAATAACAAACTTGCTCTAAAACTACTTAAATAGTAATATAATTCTTGAAATTAATTCGATCTTGGGTGTCTTAAAATTCAATGTTCATTTTGATTCTACACAGTCTACGCTAACTGATCAAATTGAAATGATGTTGTTATGTGATTACTTTAATTTGTTGGGTATATATGAAATATAAGTAGACATAAAGGGTGTACATTTGGTTCAAAGCAACTTTCAATAAATAGATGCCATATTGGTAAAATATGCTTTTCGTATTGCTAAAGGATAACATAAAGGGGATTTCTTTTCAATCAATTAGGTTGATTCGTTTTACGCTCTTGTCGTTTAGTTGGGGCAATATACTTAGGGTTTGTTGGCTTTGTTGATGATAAAATCTTTTCTTGGGTTTTCTAGGTTTCTTATCTTTTGCTTTTGTTGCTGAACTTGATAAACGGTCCATGCAAAAAAAAATCGTATACTTGGACAATGAGTCCAAGGAAAAGGATCTAGGTGATCTACATGGATTCTTTGAAAAGGCCTTCAGTAGGTGGGATAGGAATGTACAATTAAGGTACCCTGCTTGTCTACCCCCCGGTGTTTTCTCCCATAAACATTTAAAACAATTCCATATGTGACGCCTCACATAAGTTTGCATTGATCGAAACCGATAATTTTATAAGAACTTCGCAACTGTCCTACTCGCTTGAGTTTCTCCTGCATGTGAAGGTTACGCAGGTTGGTGATCGAGATCACAAAGACTTCTTTTCACTTCTTGGCCCTCTATTACTACCAATATGATGAACCGTTAATCGTGCACTTTTCGCCAACTGAGATTCATAGGCTGGTAATTGTCTTTGTTACTGTCTCACTTCCGAAGACCTAATGAAAGAGATTTGGTATGTGGAGCCTTTTCCAACTTTTACTGCCATCTGGCATGCGGACGATGTATTTGCGAAGCGTTAATTAAGTAAAGTCCACATTAGCCTAGCTGGCTTGCACTTAATCAGCCGTTAATTTGTCATTGAGCACTTTGAAATTTGTAGGAAGATGTGTACTATGACTCATTAGTGATGTAAATCCAACTTAATTTGCCTTGTCATGTAGCGTAATTCCAGGTCCTTTCAAGATTTTCTATAGGGTTGTCTTAGCAATACAGTGGGCTGTACATTGACAGTACATCAGTTAGCTCATAGATGGCGCGGCAACCACCATGGTTGTCTCAAATATAATGAGTGCTAATCTTTATAATACTTTAAAGCGCAAACATATGTGTTTCCGACAAGAGGGTTAAAAATGTTAATTCTGTCGTCGACAATTACTGAAAATTGGAAGGTGCAATTGAAACAAACATTGTATTTTCTAAGAAACTAGTAGTTTATTCGTTGGTAACATAGTACGGGTAACATGAAAATGCTTTTTTGTTTGAAAATATATATAACGCTAAGTAATATAATATAAATATACTAACTATGCAGATATATTCTTGTATAATACATGGTATATATATTTTCTCTTATATGTATATATAATATATGCTTATAAAACTTGTGAAATTGCAGAAAACACTAACAGTTTTAACAATTTGGACCTCGTCAATATATTTTTAATAACGCATAGGGTGCACCTCAGAGAATCACCGCGACAGTTTCTCAACTGATTTCTTGATTAAAATAAAGTCGATAAAAAGATTTCATGTCTTATTTATAACGAAATGGTACGATTTTTAATGGCGATAATATAATATAATGATAGTATTGAACTTAATACTATATGTGAGACATGTTTATTGTAATATCATGTTAGATGTCTTTTTTTGAACGATTTAAATCATTTCATTAAACCAATTTTAAGAAGAATGGTTAATTCATAACAATTAACTTTATAAGATGTATTAACAATTTCAGTACAGTTTTCGTTTCATGCAGCTTAAACATAGTTAAAATACTTGTTTGATGAACGTAAATAATTTTGTATTTTGCGTTAAATGCAAACTTCTTACTCTTGTGTGTTGTTTAATTAAGAAATTTGCTTTAGAAATGTTGCTTTCAGGTATTTTCTTATGTAAAAATCTTTATCATTTGGAAAAGTTTCAGGGGCATTGAGAAAGAAAAAAAAAAGGTTGCAATTCCTGAATACAATCTATAGGAACACCCTGCATAAAACAGCATCTATACAGTACAATAAACATTATCCTAGGAGCATTTAGTTATTTAAATCACACGTCTCATTCAACTTTAATTATAATCATACATGTTGTATATGATGCATGGAAACTATGATTTATTTAAATATGTTGTTTATATAAATTAAGTATCTGGATTTTGTGTTTTGAGTAGATATATAAACAAATGAAACTTTTTATTTTTAATTTTCTTTCATATCTTTCAAAGTTTTGGAAATGGTCTATAAACAACTACTCAAAAAAGTTTAATAATTTTTTTGCAAATACTCTTCGTTCATATTACATAGTTTCATTCAATTTTTTGTTCTTATTCTCGTAGATCTGGTGCAACAACTTCTTTTCTGTTGCATGAGAAGGTTTTGATTATAATAATCTTGTGTTAAGATGAGTAAATTCGTATAGTTGCTGAAAGTAGATGAAATGCACTTGTAGTAGTAAACTTTATATTAAGTAATTTGTTATTAGATATATAGGTAGTATCTAGACGTATGTACAAATGAAAACATCTCAAAATGTGAGTTCAGATCAAATTGTTGCATTGTTTCGCTGATGTTTTGGCATCGATTTTAATACTTTCTTCTTTAGATATAATAGTATACTATTTTTAATAAAAGTTGTTATTAATACAAGTTAGGCATTCATTAGTTCGGTGCATTATGATTGAAACCTCTTTTTCATCATTCTTTCATAATAAATATTCAATGTATCATTATGTTATTGATCTTGATGCGCATGGTGGTGGTAGTTTTCTATTTTTTTTTTCAAATGTCATGATTTTTAGATCCAGCTTATAATAAGTCAATATTGGATTCGTTTTAATCGCAGAAGAAATTGCACTTTTGAAATGTCTACGTCAACATGTTGGCCTTCACGATTCCACTTCGTTCGACGAAATTTTTTACTATCATTTATTATATTCTACGTTAGTGGTGTTTACTTTTGTTTAAATATATTTATTACTATGAAAATTTGTTGAAAATGAATGAAAATAGATAATCTAAAATTTTACTTTTTGTATTAGTTCTTAATTCCTGTTATGGTTTGTTAAACTTGTCGTCTTTTTTGTTTAGTTTATACAACCTACGTATTGGTAATTAGGTTTTTTTTAATGTTAAGAGAATGTTTACGTTAGTTATCATAATCATAGGTATTTTTAAATAATTTTGTTTTATATTTATATTTTTTTCTAGGTAATGTAATGAGTTTTTAATTTGTTTGTTTACATTTAAATATATTTGCTTTTAAATGGCATTTAATTTAATATTATACTACTCTCATTCATTTCTTTAATGGCCATATGAAAGGTATAAAGTATCTGAAAATTGCATATGTCAATTTGCTGTTTTTTGTTATTGCATCTGTAACGATTCGTTTGTATATTTACTTTTAATAATTTTGTAGAAATTGAAGTATCAAAATATTGGTTTATCGCTTTGAGCAAAGAAGGAGCATGGAATTGTTGAAATGTTAACTTTTCATCACAGATAGAAGCAGTTTAAATTAAAGTCAAAAGGTGTAATATATACATAATTTAACTTTGTTATCGAAGTTTATAGATTGAATAGTAACATAGAAATTAATTATGAATGCAATCACGCGGTATTATTAATGAGTGCTATTGTACGATACGGCTCTCGAAAGGAAACTAAAATTTGTGATGCTTTTACTCACTGGTCATTGCCAGGTGAGATACCTTAAAGTTTAGGGCCTTAACACAAAATAGGAAAAGCGGACACGCCGGCCGCCGGCTATGTGGCTTATTAGACTACGAAACCTCTGAGCAAATAATGTGCAACTATGCATCTTTGGGCACAAAATATTGCTCAGTTTTGAGGTACCTCTGGAGCCTGGGTAACTAACAGCAAAGTTTATCAAGGAGTTCCTTAACTTTGCACACAAAGTGAACTGACTTTCTTGGTGAATAACTGCAGCAGGCACAATAGACCAGAGTGCTTATTCTCCCCCTCACGACTTGAAAAATGAACGTGGATTCTGGTGGTCGAGCGCGGAGTCTGCCAATTTATTCGTGCTCGCTCGGATATTCTCGCCCGATATGAAAGCACTTCATAAAGCAACGGACCAATCACTTTTAAATCATCCTATATCACTGTCGCGATGCAGTAGTCGACTTCATTAACTTACGACGCATGCGTGAATGTCTGAGCCGTTCGAGCAAGTTTTCTATGCCGGTCTTGCCTCTTCTTTTATTTCTTTTATTTCACATTATTGCGAGTTCTGAGGTACAGATGGGAGCACAGAATTTTAACTCGAGTGCTAGTGCTGGCACAAGGGAAAACTCGGTCTGCACTCGGACGATTCTCACTGGTTGAGTACGTCACGGTTCCGGATCTATGAGGGGGAGAATAAGCACTCTGATTGGTCGCAGTGCGAATCTACTTTAATTCTGGAATTCGAACATTGAAAGTTGTAACATTTAGTTTTCTATACATATTTTGGAATCTGATGCTTCAATCGAGGTAGAGTTTGCTATAAAATCGAAAATAGTAATTGCTAATTATTGTAATTAAAAAGTTCATTTTTATCTCTCTGGTTTGTAATGCAAGTTATAAGAGTTATTTTCCACAGCATAAAATATTTTTTGGTTAAAAAAAGCAATTAAAATGAAAGCTTTCTGTGATTAAATCTTAACAAGGTATTGGTCATTTGTTAATTAAACTTAAATAACATCCACGAATTCGTTACAATTACAACACAATCGTTTATATATTATCAACGTTTGACATATGCATAGCCCGCTTCATTTAAAAATTTGTATGAATTCAATTACTTAATCTATTTGTTATTAATTATAATTTTTTTGTTTTAATAATATTCTCACCGGCCTACCGCACGATCCGTGACTTAAGGCTCTAAAATTCTAAAAACTTTCTATGTTTTTCATTTTAATATCATATTCATATACAATATGTCATAAATATGCATCGAGTAGAAGAAGTTATATATCAGGCCTGTATGATCAATAATTCTATAAGGCATATTGTTACAATGAAGTTCTCTATTATTTTACTTTATGCTATTTTTAAATGTAAATATCAATAATATCAATGCAATGTATATACTCCTTCCGCATAGTTTTCACATCATCGTCGTCATCGTCAACGTTCTGTGTATAGTAGATATATAAATATTCAAAGCGCGCAATTACGTTGTTTTTACTTTACTTTACTTTAATTAAGTTAATGAAACGCCAGAATGAACGAACGATTAAAAGCGTATTTATTTTAAGTGTGTGTTTACGTGTTTGTTCTGTCTTCTCTCATATTTATTTATTAATTCTTAAGTATTTTATTTGCATGAGTTCATATACGTCGTTAGTTGTTACTTAATACTAGTAAATGTTCATTCAATTGATTCATAGGTTCATAACAGTCTCATCGAATCGACGCACTTCGCACTCAGATCTTAGGACATATGATGAATATAAATTACTTTTAATATTTAGTTGGATTCATTAGTCCTATAATTCCTTGCATTCGGTTGGGTTTTTTGTTGTTGGTTATTTTAGTTAAGGGTAGTTTTAGGCTAGACTAGGTTAGATATTCTCGACTAGACTAGATATTCAGTGCATAGTTTTCGAATCAGCTCTGGGTGGCGGGTATCGTCGGGAGCGGTTTCGCTAATGGCGGCGGCGGCAATGTTGGTCCGGGCCATGGGCATGCCGGCGGCACACTCCTCGCCTGCTGTAGGCCGGCGGCCGATTCCGGATGCAAGAAGTTCCTGCGCTGTTCCATTTTCTCGGCCTGCAATTGACTAAATTTAGTTCTTCGTGCGTGAGACTCGTACATGCTGGATTCGTCATACAGGTTGGCGTGTGTCAATGTTAGGTAGAAGGTATATCCGTTTCCTGTTTTTGTCAGTTTTTGCAAGAATAAAAGAAGTTTATTTATATCATATAAATAGTATTAGAGAGAGAGAGAGAGAGAAAGAGCAAGAGTAGAATATATAAAAAGAGAGAAAGAGATTACTATAGAGTATAATGTATGTTGGATGAATAATACGCGAATTGATGATAGGCGCTTGTTGTTTGAACAATGATTGTATTTCATGAAATAATTCAATCAAACGTAACACGAACAGAAAAAAAAAGTATCTGATAGCAATTTAACAGATTACATTATATTCCAATAAACTAATTTCGAGATTTTCACCCGCTTTCCACACGAGAAAACAAACAAGCGTAGGATACAAAAAAAAAAGTGTAAATAAGAGTAAAAGCAAAGCGTTTAAGCCTCATATTTTCGTGACGTTTCTTTACGCACTTTTTTTCCCTGGTTGAAAACACCACCATCTTCTACGCCTACCGCATTTTCCACAATATCACCCTCAGCGTTGGGTTCTTCAGCCGGAAAAGTATTTTCCATGAAGAGAAACAATTTGCTGATAAAGTTAATCGAACCGCTTGGCAAAGACTGGCTGCTTGCCAACGTTTTTCTTCCGGCTTGGAAATCTCCAAGTTGTCTTGTATTAATAATTATCTCTATCTCAAAAACGTTTTCTCTTCGTGTTTTCTTTAATATTAAAAATTTATAAGTAATCCGAGTGCAACATTTAATTAATTATTATCACCACTGATACCCTTATTATTTATTATTATAATAAAAAAGTTTATAAGTATATTGCGAAAGGAAAGAACAACCGTTTAGTTAGGTTGTAATAGCATTTCCTCGGCGTTTTCCATATTTCCACATTACCTTCCGCCAACAGTGGGGAAAACTGGAAACGCATGCGAAAGGAAAATAGCAGGCAGGCGCCTCCATTAATGCGCCATTATTTATATTCGCATGCACGCTGCCTAATACTTTCCGATCGTCATAAAAGTAATTGGACACATCGCGGTATTGTGTATGAAATGCGCATTCGTACGTTCAGGCGCGAACGGAAAGAGAAAGAGAAATACAGGAAGGAGTAGCGATGGTAGAAGGAGTAGAAGAGGGAGGAAAATTAGCATAACGGATTTCCACCACCACGAGAGAAATGATTAATTGCGCTACTCGATGCTAATAATGCGCCATTGCGTCGAGGGTAATGACATGTTTAATTTTTAAAACGTCAAACGTGAGATGCCCGCCTTGTTTATTTAAATATGCAAAGTGCCACCCTGTATTCCGACGGTGCGTTAATGTGGTGGTAATTATTAACCAGGCGCATTCATGTTTAAATTCCTAGTGAGTAGGTTGAGCTGTCTCGGTCTGAATGATTGAGCTCCTAGGCAACTAAACATACGCTGCTGCTATTGACTGAAAACCCTCTGTGAATTAGAGGTTAATAGGCGCGTTTTAAAATTCTCTGCTATTTTTAATGTTTAATTACTTCCGCATAAGTTCTGTAACAATGAGGAAATATCTATCCCTACTGAATATCCGTAAAAACTTTATTTCATAGGTACTATTGTATTCCTATTTATAACAATCTGCTATTATAACTAAACTAAAACAATTTTTCTTCTCTCCATGGACGCATTAACTTATTTTAAAACCGTTAAATATTCTTCTATTCCATTTTTTTTTTCATGTTCTACATTCTATTCTCCAGTTTTCATCAGTTACTTACTCTCTGCAGCTATAGCAACCAATAACTTCCGTAACGAAACCACTGCGTTACCGCCACCTCCGCCTTTGTGCGCGCTATGCCGATGATAAATCCCAATAGAATATTCGTTTTCTACTAACTTTGTATACTGCTTGAACTTTATCATTTTAGTGGACTAATTCAAAAAGATATCTTTTTTGTTGCGCACATAAAAAGAATTTACGGCCGAATATGCGACGGCCCAAATAAATTATACGATTAAAATTTATGTCTAGCAAGCGTTTGGAACCAACTAGACGTTCACATGTGGAGTTTTCCCAGGCTTTTATTATCGTTGTTTGTTTTTATTTTGTTCTTTTGCTACATATTCTTAAATACTGCCTAAAGTTTTCTGTTGTTGTTATTTTTGTTGCGGTTGTAGTGTTATAATGACTTTTGGTTTTGCTTTACTAACTGCATTCCGGTTATAATTGAGTATTGATATCATAGTACTACAAATTTGAAGATATAATTACCCTTTGGCCCTTACTCAGACTTATTTTTTGTTTTGTTGTTGTTCTAGGGATTACTAATGTGTGTTTGAATAACTAGAACAATAAAAACAAAGGCGGAACATGCTCACTGCAAGGATATCTGTCCTACAAAGTCAAACCTTTGCGCATATTTCCCACAGCGGTTGTTTAACTGACCAACAAACTGTTTTACTTTGTGCTGTTGTACTAGTAGCGTTTAGAATTGTTGAATTTATTGCTTCCCATTAGTGGACTAAATGTCCACATGAGGACGAGCATATGGGTATGTGGTTATTAGCATACAGCTGGACATATATGAGCGTTTGGCAACATTATGTAATAATTTGTTTCCATAAATTAATAATTATTTTAAATTGTAGCAGTGTTCTGAAATTTGTAAATTCCTATTTGTATAATATCACTAATTCTACTTGGTATCCGTTTTTATCAGCATAAGTCGTAATTTAGAAATTAACTTTAAAAAGTATTGATTGGTGATTGAAATTTGAAAATAAAAATAATCGAAGACAGTGGTGTTTCCAGTTTATTTCGTATGGTTTTTCTTATAGCCCAGTATATTCTATTAACTGCTTTATGCGATTATACCAATTATTAAAACCGTATAACCGTAGATTTCTACTTCCGTATTAAATTATTCAATTATTACATGCTCTAAGGACCACTTTCATTAATAAACGAGTGTTGAAACTATCATTAAATAATACACCACTAGTACTCATGTACATAATTGACGAAATTTGCATAATTAAAAACTACGATTGCGGTTAAACTACTTTAAATGTGGGGGATGCCAAACTAACAGCATGTAACGCCCTCTACTTGCGATAAAATATACTCAACAACATTCATACCGCTGTAAAATATATTTAATTTTTATTTTAAATAAAGTATATAATTCAACTAGTAATAATATCGTAGTCGATAAATATAAAATATAGCAAGCAATGTCTGTATACAGCAAGAAATGAAATCCATGCAAACGTTTGGAAGATGTGAATTTAATGTAAAATGTAAACGATGTGCTACGATCCGCATATGCGGCACTTACATGCGCTTGTATTCGGTTTGCTATGAGATCTGGCAGCAGTTCCAGCTGCTCCTGGAGCGCCACCAGCTTTTCTTCCAGCGTCCCCAGATGCTCGTCCAGGGTGTCCTGTCTCGTGCTCATATCCGACACGATCTCGTACACTGTGTTTTGTGTCTATTCAAACACAAAATTGATTATTATATTCGATTTTATTGCGTTTTATTTGTGTGTGCGTAATTCACCTTGGCCATGTCCGTGATAGTATTGGCATTATCCATCAGCTTCCGTTGGTCCATCTTGACTTTCCTCAGTCTGCACATATGAATGTGCAGTAGTTTACAGTATAATATGCAAATAAAAAGTTAATACTCAATCTTCTAAACATTTCATCAAATGGCATTGAGAATGAATTAATTTATATGTAAAATCAATATAAAATATGAATGTTAGAGCTACTCACGCATAAATGGCAAGCAGGAATTTTCTTTGATGAGTGCGCACCCTTCCCGGATTGACGCGTTTCACTAGCCTTGTGTGCTTATAAATCAACCATGTCTCACGTAGAACATTAGCAGCGGCGTTTTTCAACTGCAATTAAACATACAACGCCATTATTCTGACTTTCTTTCAACTAACCAACTATTACTAACGATCCCCATCCCCTTTCTCTGATTCACTCTTATGATGAATCTGCTCATTATTCAGCACTTCTCTAACAATGACTGTTTGTTTTGTATTGCGGTTTCTTCGCAATTTAGCCGCAGTAGCCCTAGGGGTGTTAGAAAACAACCTTCCTTTATGTCTATTACTCCTGTCAGCCGTAACACCCATCTAGTTGATAACCGAGAGATGAACGAGAGTGGGGGAAGTAAAACGTAAAGCAAATGTCACTACACCTACTCACCCTTTTCGTAAGCTGCGTGTCCATCATGAAATTATGAACGTGCTTCTCCGCCCTCGATAGCTCCAACTTGCGCGAGACTACTGCCACCAATAGCGCCGTGCAGCCGGCACCCTGAGGCATAGAAAATGAGATACTTAGCTCATCCGGATGGTATTGTTGACATCCACTGTTATTAATCTTACCATGATTCCCGTACTCACTGCGATGCCTCGTCCGCAGTATGTGTTCGGCACGATATCGCCGAAACCCACGCTGAGGAACGTTATGGCTATCAGCCACATGGCGTTTAGGAGATTGGCGTGTTCCTCATCATGGAATCTAAGCAAAATCGCATTATGCAATTATATTATCATTTTGGTGAGTGATATTTGATGTGCGCGCGTGTTACCTTTCACACTGTCGCAACGTCCAACTAGCAATGATCCACAAAGAAACCATGAAGACTAGTAGAACGGTCCCTGGACAAATGGTCATGAGAGTCTTGAGAACGAAGCGCGTATTGAAATTGATGCGATTGAGCGCGCCGATACTACGCGACGAAGCGTCGGTGAAGAGTTTGCTGTGAAGCAGCATTACTCGGCAGATGAGATACAACCGGAGGAACATAGGCAGCGATAACGGGACGTCATATGGCACACATTTGACGCCCGTCCCGCCGCTTTTGTTCGCCAGTCGTGTCGTCCACACGAACTTATAGTGCCCCGGAATTGGGTGGACGGCGCAGATGAGCAGCTCCATGGAAATCTGGCTGATGCGCTGCCAGGTCATCGCGATCCTCCAATCGTCGGCGCAATTGTCTATCATGAAAAGCTGAAACACATTCGGTAATAAGTACTTTGCTCTTATTTCCCTTAATAAGACTGAGACCTTCTGTGCTGACATTGAATATTAACAAACCATGAATTGGACAATGGATTGGTACTAGTAATTGAAGGTTACATGTTCATGGATTTAGTAGGAAATAGTATTAAGACAACATTATAATCCTTCCAATGGTCACAAGTAGAGACCTAATTTCCTTCCACAAGGCAAACAGTCATCACAAGACTCGAAGACATTGCACAATGAGTGACGATTGTGACGTGCCGTTATACATGTCGTGGCTTTGCTAAAATGATTCTTGATCAAGACTTACTTGCACTTCTAAAGCGTGATAGGCCACTATTAGGCCCAAGAGAATCACAGTCGATACAGATATCAGAGTTTTGAGCGCAATTGAGTAAAATTCTTCCTGCAAAATCAAACACGTCTAGATAGATTAATGCGGAGGGTATGGTCTGTCCCGATGGTAAAGCCACGGCGCACTCACTTTGCGATAAACGCCAGCACTGGAGAGCTCGTTCTCGATGACCATCACGATGATACCGAACATGCCCATGACTAGCGCATAGTCGCTGATCCGTTTGCGCTTCTCGAAGAGTGCCTTGCGTCGGCCCAGTCGATATCCGACATTGGGCTTGTGCGTCAGGCTACCGGACGATCCCGTCTTGTAGATGCTACCTCCTAATGTACGTTCCTCCATGTATCGCGGATAGTCGATGTGCCCAACTAGCGCTACTCCGGGTTCTGGTTCTTGAGCTACGCGTGCTCCCGTTGAATCCCTATTCGAGTTCTTCATTGCACCAGGAATTGAGAGCGTCGATACTGGTTTCCGTAACTGTAACCCATACCCAGTTTGCAATTAGTCTCATGGGTTTGATTGATTTTCAGGAGGAGGTTAAGCATATACATGTGAGTTTACAGTTTTCATGATGATGCTGAGGAATTGATACTCAAAATCATCATGTGATTAAGCGGTTTGTACATAAATCAGGATTCAAAGCTTTTTTTGGTGCTTTCGTGTTTCTTATTTTATTTACAGAATTGTTGTTGCTTGTAGATGGTCTGTTATTCAATTTTGAGGTTAGTACGGTCAATTTGTGGCTGGAAGTCTAGATAAAAATCCAATTAGAAGTAATAACATTGAAATTTATGATTGTGAAGTAAGTCGCCAGTGTGTTTTTCTAGAGGGTTGAAAGTTCATGTTGTAAATATGTAGGAAAAGTCTCTGGTTTACCCACATTAATGCCGAAGTTAACCAATAAATTTCAAAGAATTTAGTTGTCTTCATTTCGTGTGTTTATAAAGGGTCAAAATGTTGAATCTTCCTAGTTCTGAGTCAGCCATTTTGTTCGCCTGAGATCCATTATTTAGCAATTTCTCGATTCCACATTTTACCCCATTTATAATCACTTCACATATTTTTTATGTTTTGGCTTCATCTTGTCTTATTCATGTATTATTTTTGTCTAGCAGCCAAGAATTCGTTCGACAAGTGTTTCTTTTGTTTTTTATTTTTTATATTCTTGTTTTCTGCTCTAATTAAACTCTAGTTCGGTGTGTTGCCTGTCTTGCTATTTTCGTGTGGTCTACATAGTTAAAAGAAGTGCCGCGAGCGAAACTTGTTTATGTGGCAATCTTTCGAGGAGCACACACAGCATCTTCACACGGATGACAATGCGGCAGTAATAAATTCGTTTGTTGTTGTGTAGCGTTGGATACACTAGCAGCCATAAGGGTAAACTATGCACAAGCATGTGTTTCATACATTTTCGAACGCTGTCCAAGTATTCATAAATAAATATCTGACTCTTATCATCTTTTCCTTCTTTTTCTTTCGCTTGTACATTACAAAAACTTATAAATATTTGAACAGTAATCTTTTCTCAAACTGAGTGGGTTTGCTTTACTAATTGATTTTTACACTGTGCGTGCTTCTTTACTTAGTATTTCAGCTTTTCATCGCTGGTTAATATCCTAATTTTGGCTGCAATTTATATTTTATTCAAAACCAATAAATCATCTCATTACTTCAATGTCATCTAATTCATTCTAAGCCGGTCCAGTTGTAATTAATCTTCTTCTTGATTGAGGAATCAATGTGCATTAGGAAAATAAGAAAATTTAGACGAGATTAAGAAAATAAGTAATTAAGAGAATTTCTTTGAACAGGTACCTTTATACCTACATAATAAAACACTGAATTGCATATAGAATAGGTATGTTTATAGATAACGAATCCTTTTGATGAATAAGTAGAAGTAATAAAGAAGCACGCAAGTAGATATCAAGATCAAGCAATTACTCTAAGAGCAACGAACTAGGTGACAAGTGGACTTTTGCAAAGTGGTGGAAGGTGTAATTTGTGCGGGCGTTAATGATATTGCCATTTCAATAAATCACCCGCGGCTTAACGTAATAATTCGGAGAGCATTAAGAACCTCTGTTTGCGCTGCCTACATTTGGCGTGAAGGGCGCTTGTCTGATTTAATGATGCTGGCCATGTAGACGCATAATGGCCGACTATTTGACAGCACGAGCACAATGGACTCATGCGTCAGACGCATTTACACTTCTTTCAGTTGGTTCAAGAACGCGAGAAGGAACTAGATAAAAGTATAAAAGCGGAGGAGTTGACTTTGTGTCGTCGTCCTTTGTGTAGTATCTCATTCATTTCGAAGGACTACTTGCTCCCTTTTCATTTTATCTTTTTTTTTTCTCTCTATCCAAAGGTATAGATTATGTTACATTTGATGGAATCGCATTGAATAAGTATTGAATATGTTTCTATATCGAATAGTCTAAGAGGTTTTCTAGTAGAATGGCAATATCATTAAATCGATCTGAATGTACAAAAAGTTAACATGATTATCATGCCGGAATAGAAATTGGAATTTTTTATAGTGGCATTCTTTCCTTCTTTTCAATAGAATGCACATTTACATTAGCGAAATCTCTCACTGAACTCAATAGCCAGCCAGCAGCTGGTAGATACGTACATTCTTTGCGTTGTCAAGGAACCAGGTAAAGCACGTGACAAACAAGGAATTTCAATGGAACCAAACTCGCTTGAGTAAGTCCGATATCGATTGAACGCCCAATCAATATCCTCCAATTATATAATTCCCCAAAAAAAATACACTAGGAAATTGTAACGTTTTCACCTCATATATTTCCTTCTCTCATATGTAATAGGCTGAGTTCAGTGAAACCTTTCGCCCAGTTATGCCTATAACCTTTGTACAAAGTTGAGCCTGTGCTGTGCAATTTGCTCACGGTGGAATGCATGTGACATCTGTTGTGTG